>JAEKDQ010000935.1:0-49724 GCA_026937815.1 Etheostoma perlongum
CAAGGATCTTGGAAGGATCTTTAACTATAGCTTTGATAAAGCTTATAGTTAGGAGCATAGAATTGAATATTGTTAGGGGTGAGAGTGCGTCCGCTAACCCGGCCCACCTGCTTCCTCGTCATAATTGTCAGATTTATAAATCATATAATCAAAATATAATAAAACTAAGACTTGGCATACAGCCCGATCCGGTTGGGAGGAGTTCTAGCTGACCATGCCCCCTCTCTTTACCCTGTCTCTCTTGGTTATGCTTTGATAAGCTTATAGTTAGGCATAGAATTGAATATTGTTAAGGGAGTGAGGGTACTTGGCGTCCGCGCATAGCCCGGCCCACCTGCTTCTCGTCATAGTTGTTAGATCTATCTATCACATAATCAAGAATATAATAAAACTAAAGGGAGCTTGGCATACAGCCAGAATCCAGTTGGGAGAGTTCTGGCCTGACCAGGCTCTCTCTTTACCCTGTCTCTCTCGGTTATGCTGTAATAGTTTTTTTTAGCTGGGGGGACTTCCTTCGACACACTAAGCTCCTCTCTCCTATCTTTCTATGTTCTATTTTGTGTGCATCTATGTCCCAGAAATACTTGTTACTAACCTGCTTCCAGGGAGTCATTCGAGTCCTTTGTTCTTTTCTCCCATGTTCCTCAGGTCAGGAGGCTCAAAATCATGGTTGCAGCTGTCGCCATGGTCCGCTACGTTCTCTTCCCTGCCACGATCTGCGGTGCCCCATTCGATCACTGCTGTGCCTTATACTGCTGATTGCCCTGCTATGCCATGAACTACTACAAAGAACTACTACACAAACTACTATTTTTTCTTTCATGGGACTGTTTGTGCCACTCTTCATTCTAACCCAATTACATTTTCTAATTTTTTTTCTTTAAACATGTTTCTGTCTAGGGTTTCTTCCCATTTATATTTTTTCCTTGCCACTGTTGCACTGTTGCTTGCTCTAAGTCTATGACTAGAACTGTTTTTTCCTTTTTGCACCTGAATGGTCTGGAGCCTACTCTATTTTTAAGTGTGATTAATTATTATTATGTAATAACCGTGAAAATGTTAAGAGTAAGCTCCCCTGCTCTCACACACAGGTGTATCAAATTAGTCTGGCAGATTCTGATCTGCTCAGGTTTAAGCACTGGGTGAAGCAAAGCCCTACAGTCCACCAGAATTAACATGTCATCCAAAGCATGTACTGTTTGGGTGTGAACTGGATTTTTGCCCATTGTTCCTTAGTGCCTAAAGCACAAATGCTTCGAGAAATGATTATTATTGTTACAAAAAGAACATGTGAATGTCTATAAATCTGCTTACAAGTCATAGATGAAAAGACGCTGTTGCCTAACTGTGAACTCACCTGAGATGACTTGCCAAATTTTCTTTTTTAGTAGCAGAGTAATCCAGTGGTTGTCTGTACATCCATGGGAATTTGCATTCAGAAACTGCTAAAAGATGGATTCGAGTTACTTTTAATGGTTCATTGGTTGCCAAAATGTAAGACAAACCTGGGAGAAAACAGCCACAATTCTTTTAAAGGCATTGCATGGGAATAAACTTTCCCTGTTTGATGTCTGGCTTGCCACAGTATCAGACTTAAAAACAAACAACACACTAATTGCCATAGTAAGTTTGAATATGCATCATCCAAATTAAATTTTGTCTCACTTACCTTGGCAAAAACGGTTATTGTATGTTGACCAAGCCTCTAATGGACAATGGGTTGCAGTTTTATGATAGAAGAGCAGTCAGAGTGATTTGCCATAGATTACGGTGTTCTGGTGCAAGAGGGTAGTACAGTCACGATTTGTACATTGCCTGAGAATCCAAATTTTTGTGCACAAAACTGGTTGAAAATTCCCTATTTTACCACAGTATAAACGTGACTAATTACAAATCATCATGGCCACCAGACTGTGAATATCCTGCTCAGAAACTGAATACCATGACAAATAGCGTGCACTTTATACATATCCTTTTAGGTCGGAACCCAAAAATGCTGCCAAACTGCAGAAGTCGGGATCTTCTTCGAGAACAGCTCAGCCAAATGCAATTTCTGAAGACAACCACACACATAAGCATTTTAGGTATGGAAAAAACAATTTAATCCCTTGTCTCCTATATAAACCCTTGCATTTTTTTAATGAAGGGACCCGTGCAGTTTACCCTATTTTTAAGACCCTGCAGTATGCAGGGACCCAATCCTTTGGGTCCCAGGGGCCGTAGCATTGTCCTTTGGGTCCAGTGTAGACCCTTTTTGACATTGGTCCTTTGGGTCCCAGCAAATTCAAACCTTGGGTCCGGGACCGAGGGACCATTGACCGTTCTCTTTTCGGGTCTGGGACCTATGGCGTTGTCCTTTGGGTCCCAGGACCAGTGATGGTCCAGTTCGGGTCCCAGAGACCCATGACAAAGTCCTTTGGGTCCCAGGGACCCATGGCATTGGAGGGTCACGGGGACCCTACACATTGCACTGGGTCTGGGACCCGTGGCATTGAACTTTGGGTCCCAGGACCCTTTGGCGTTGTCCTCGGGTCCCTGGGAGCCCATTGACATTGTCCTTTTTTCCTGGGACCAAGCATTGTCCTTTGGGCTTAACATTGGTCTACTTATTATTTTATTATACCACACAGACCACAACACAACAATACAGTAGACAGTGGTCTTCATTTGCTGTCAGTTTCTTTTAACGGGTCATCTTGTTTGGACCTGTGCACTCTTTGCGTGGCAGGACCCGGATTTCCTCTCTCCTGGCAAACATGGACCCATCGTTTGACTCTGGGTCCCCAGGAATTCGGATTTCCTGGGCAGGGCCCTTGTATTTATTTCGCTGGTCCCAAGGACAAAATGGAGAAAAAGTACACATGTCCTTCGCGACTCTGCGATGACCCCGTGACTGTGATGGATGCGGCTGTCGTCACAAGGACCCAACATATATTACACCAGCACAGCAGAGGACTTTTGACTACTGCTGCTCGACAACGACAACAAATGACCAAGGCCCAGGGAAAAAAAATTGAAAGAAGGAAGAAAGAATTGGACATGCAAGGGCAGAAGGAACACAAAGATTTTTAAGTAGATGTAGAAGAATGGCATTGAATCCGGGAGCACTTGTAAAGGCCGAATCCCATTTTGACAACCGCAAGAACAAGGAGAGTGGCTTGTAGATGTTAGTTAAAGGGAAACAAAGGCATTTGTGTCAAAAGATGAAAAAATCAAATGGTCAAAGGCTTTTTATCCCAGTGTCCCTAGATTTTCATTACACCACACACACATGCTTAAAGGACACACAGACAGGCACTGCTGCATGCGCTGCTATTACGTATTGCCGGGACCCACATGGATACATGCTTGGATTGAATAATCTTATTTGTCATTTAACCAACTGCCTGTTTTACCGTCAAATCATGGTTGTGGCGCCACAAACCTCAGCCTTCAAGTGGAAGCGATGGGCGTCATGGACCTGCGAGCCTAGCTCGGGCTGCTGCTCCAACTGCGGGCGTGTACCGGATAACGAGGCCTTGGAGAGCCTGTATAGAAGTGGAAGCATGCGGGGATTGCCATTTCTGGCAGCGCCACATTTATGCCCGATGAAAAGCAGTTCCATTGGTACTCTGGCTGTTGCGATTCAACGACGATCGAGAGCTGCCCGGCAGCCTCGGACAAACTTGCTTGACGTCTGAGGTATGGGTAAAGCATGGGCGTGGTAGCTGCCTGCCTCAAATATCTCCAACTGAATTGGGCGTGGAGCCATGAAAAGTTCCCCTTGTGGTGTTGTATTTCTTGCTTTGTTGTTGTTTTTGTTTGTTTTGTACCATTGATTTTTACAATTGTCTTTGAAGTGTGTGTGTGTTTAAAATTATAGTTTTTCTGAATTGTTCCTTCCATCTTGTGGAGATGTTGAACTGTCTTCTTGTTTGGACACTGGCTACTTCCCAAAGTAGAAAATTATGGGGATATTGTCACAGCAAGGCCTTGTGGTTTATGTTCTGGGTATTTGAAACAGCTCCACAGTGGCAACAGAAAGGTTTCTGTGGTCCAAGTTTGCCATGAGATTGGGCGTCCAGAAATTCAGTTGGTGTGGAGTTACCTTAGGCCTATGTTGACACGATTACATTCCTTTTCATCTCGTGAAGTCTGGGGATGTGCCTATTGAGAATCACTTTGCTGGGGTGGTGGTATGCCCCAAAAAAAGTTTGGGGAGAGGTTGCTGCCCACAACAAGGCCATGGTATCTTCACGCCGTCGCCACTCTGGTGTTGCCCAAGGTGCTGGAAAGGTGATACATAATTTTCCATCATTGGTGAGGCGTTTGTTGATGTAAACTGTGCTGTGCTTTTGTCCAGTGGATGGCCCGGCAAGCTCAACAAGAGGCGTTCCTCGAGCAGTTGGGAACTAGCCTGAGATCCCTCATAGTAGGGCGCCGTCTGCCTAGTGCAGGTGTTTTGTGGATCTTGTTGAAAGGCTGTGCCACCGCACAGAGGATGGTGCTATGTTTGAGTTACATGAGGGTCCTCAGGGCCATTCAGTCTGTTGTAATCACCATAAAAAATTAAATGGGTATCGCAAATTCATCCCACAACTTGTGTTGCTGCAGTCAGGATACAGTGCTCATCTGCCAATGGGCAGTATTAGTGCAGTTAAAAGTTGCTTGTTGAATGGTCTGTAAATGCTGGAAACGACCCACAGCTTTCGAAAATTGTCAGATGTTGGGTTCAGTGAAAAATGTCCAACCCAGAGTGTGAAAAACAACTAAAGTCTCTTGGATGAGAGACAAAACTTCTGGGGCAATTTATTTTATAATTTGCCCATTATTTTGAATTTGGGGGTAATAGCATGGATCAGGAACCAAGCCAGGACACATCTGGACTCAATGTGGGCATAGGATACGGCAATATTTGACACGTTTAGACCATGAAGACAGTTCATCAGTTTATTTACCATCTGGGAGGTATATTTGTGGACTCAGTTGGACATTTTGAAGATAATTGCACAATGTTGACCCCAATTGTATCAAGTCTATTTCCATCTGGCAGGGACATTTCTGGATTCAGGTGGACATTGTGGACAGAAACATTGGTGGATTTGATTCCCACCATAGGATTTAGCCTGTTTGCACATTGCCTTCAAATCCCGTGCAGTGTATTGCCATTGTCAAGCACATTGCCACCCTGGTGACTTTCTTCCATGTCTCCATGAACGCCCATATATTTGGGCTGACAGTTGAGAAACCTTCCCTTTGTTAACTATGGACATGTATGACTGAGAACCTACTATCATGACATGTTTAATTTACTATATTGATTTTTTAGACAGGTCCTACTGAATGTTGAATCAGTCAGGATGGCCGAGCGGTCCAAGCCACTGCATTCAGATTGCAATTTCCACTGGTGCGTGTGTTCAAGTCCCACTTCTGGCAACTAGTGCTTTTTCATATGGAACTATGTCGAGATGATTTTGGGAATAATGAACTTAGGTTCTTTGTATTTAAGAGGACATTAATGTGCCAAGAAACTCAATGGCAAGTACAGTGTTTTTGTGATGTCTTTATTGTCAACAGATGTAAAGTTACCATGTGTTTGTACACAGTAACATTAGGGAAGCTGCATTCACTGTCTTTGGCCAACTCCTTTAAAACCTGTTAGTGACTTTTTTTGCCACATCCTCAGGTGTGCTTAGCTATTCTGCAAAAAGGACTTAAGTTGGCCAATCATTTTGCTTCACACAGATTGTTGTGTTGCCTTCAATATCATATATATTATGAAAGGGAAACTTGCAAGAAAACCATGGTTTACCCAACTTTTTAACAAAGGTTCTATGTATAGGATTTGGCCTGTACTGCACATTGCCTTCACAGCAATGTATTGCCATTGTCAAGCACAATGCCAGAACAAGTTACTTTCTTCCATGTTTTAAAACAGAAAGTTATTTTAAGTATGAAAACCATTGGTATTTACAATAAATATACATATCGGAACTGTCTGTGGCAAGTCCTGTAAAACCTGTTCTTGAGCTTTTTCCCACATCCTGTGAAGCGCTTAGCTAACTAAATGACTTAAGTTGGCCAATAATTGTTGCTTCATTGTGTGATTGTTGTGTGCCTTCAATATCATACATGTGGATTTTATGAAAGAAAGAAACTGCCTAGCAAACCCATACCGGGGCAACTTTTAAAGGTTCCATGGTGTAATGGTTAGCACTCACTCTGACTCTGAACCAGGGATCTGAGTTTCAAATCTCTGAGGTGGAACCTGTTTTTAAGTTTATGTATGCATTCTTAAGTTAAAAGTTTTGTAATGTCTTGTTTGTGTTTAGTATCTATAGAGATTTGTGGTGTAGCACTTACAACCATTGTCCTGTCTTTAAAACATTAAACTTATTCAGTGTCTGAATCCCTGAAGAAGAGTTACTGTAGCTCAATGGGATTGTTCTAGTTAAATAAAGGTTAAATAAAAATAAAATGAATCTTTAATATGTCCAAACATTCCTCTCCTCCATTACCGACAGTGGAAGCCATCTTGGCCCTGTTTAATACTGTGGATGACATTTAACAGTTATTTTTGTTACCTAGAACCTTTAACATTATATTTTCCTACTTTTGGGGACTTTTCATTTCATATTCTTTGTCTGATATTTTCTATTCCATGTTTGTATTTTCTGTGACTGCATGTGGTTTTAAATCTGTTGGAGTTTCTTCAGACTAAAGCAAAGACACTGATGATGTCATCCAAAAGAAACATAAAGGACAGCAACCTGTTCCCAGAGGGACACTAAAGAATGATGGAGCAGCAGGAAACAGAGCAGCTCAAATAGCAAACAGCTGATTTATTCATCTGACTCGTAGAATAACGCCAATGATTGACTTGTTTTAAATGTCTGGGAATGTGGAACAGCTCCATGCTAACTACCTGAAATAAAACAAGGCCACATGCTGATTATTGGGGACTTGATTTGATGGATTTATTCTTCCTGTTGTGTCTCTGTTTAAACTCCTAATTTAAAGGTAAAGTCAGCGTCCACTAAAGGTTGTGTTTTTGCTGACAGACAGATTATTATTCCTTTGTGTGTTTTCAAGGATGGATCCCACAGAGGTAGACCTTTTGTTAGGAAAAGTGGAAAGATGAACCAATCCTTTTCAGTATTAGATTTTCTTTTTTCTATTGACTATAGTTGTGTTTTTTATTAACAGAAATCAACCTGTCAACATTTCTGTTCGTCATGAAGTTCCAGGCGTTAAGTTTTTTACCGCCAGTTCAAAATGGAGCTGAACACGGAGAGGATTCCTCCCTAACAGCCGCTCTGCTCTGCTCCGTGCCCCCGCTGTCCGGTTATAGTTAAAGCAGATAAAAACCTAAAGAACACTCAAAAGCTTCAAGACAAAACTTCCTTCACTTTCAAGAGAAGGCCTGTTTCCAGCCAGACTATGAATTGATTCATGGAATCCCTGTTATTAATATGTAGTCAGTCCCATATGGTCTAGTGGTTAGGATTCCTGGTTTTCACCCAGGTGGCCCGGGTTCAACTCCGGTATGGGAATAGGTATTTAGCAGGTGAAGGTCTGCAGAATAATTTCCAAAAGTGAGCTGTAATTACATCTGTACCCCTAGACCATCAGGGAGTCACATCTATCAAGTTTAAACGTAGATATGAGTTTCCTTTTCATTTACAGGAATGACTCATATTGTTTTTAAGAGGAATGGCACCTGGCTGCAGAGCTTCAGAAGGCAGGACATGACCCATTCATTTCTGTACTGGTATCACACTTGAATTTGGAAACTTGGTGCTGATGTATATGCTCCTTCTCCAATCCCTCATTGGACAACTTACTCCAATGGACAATTATTCTTGTGAAGATCTGGACTTAAAGGGACAAACTGGGATGGATGGGTGGGTGGGTTGAGGTGTGGGGTACACCTTTCATGTTGGTTAATTCTGCATAACACAGCCATATATTGTTTGTACATATTTGGTCCGTTATGTGCTGTAGAAAAATGTTACATTGTTTATGGAAAAGCAATAAAAATTGTTAAACAAAAAAAAGTCACCATTTTAAGGACACACAGAGAACTACAAAGCAGTAGTAAGAAAATAGTAAAGAACCTTCTTCATCACAAACCTCATGGTGCAGTACTTGATCCACATGGATTTGCTGTCCCTCTGGCAGGGCGGTTCTGGAAAATCATTTCCAGGGGGCCAAGGTGGGGCCATTTTTTTTAACAGGGGCATGGAAGAAAGGAAAAAACGATCTTTTTTAAACAACTTTTGTTTATTTAGAGCACCAATGAAACAAAAATTTCTATTCAAATATTTCACATACAACACATGAGAACAATAAACCTTCACAAACCTGTACACTAACATTTAGGAGACTAACAGTCACAAATTTTCATTTCAGTAATCTCTCATGCTTGTGCACTGGCAATACCAAATCCTGCAACATTACAATAATAGTATTCTGCGTTTGTGGTTTCGTGCAAAATAGTCCACAAATGCATCAAGATCCAAAGCCTTTGCCCTTCTGGATTCAATGCTTAGCATCCCTAAACTGCTGAGGCGTTCATCTGTAATAGTGGACCTGAGGTAGGTTTTCACTAATTTTTAGTTTGGAAAAACTCCTCACAGGTGGCAGAACTCACTGGGAGTGCAACAGCAATTTTGCACAGTCTAAAAAAATCGCAGAATACGTCTTTGTATGGCTCAATGAAACGGATCAACTCCACTGTATTAGAAGGGTTTCCAATCTCGTGACTCTTTAGTTTTCTTTCTAAAAGTCTCCTGAACTGATGGAGTTCAGGTCCCAGATCCTCAATATTGGCATCATAAAGACGGCCAAATTCAAACACAGTTGTGTCTTTTAAAAATGCATCACTCTTGGGGTTAAGAGATTGGATACAACTCATCAGCTCACAGTTGGTCTTTGAAAAACGTCTGCTTAGTTCACTAAGCATGCAGTCAATGACAGGATAAAAGACAGAGGACCGATAAGTTTCTTTATCACAAACTTGCTCCCTCTGACCAACAGAGCTTAGTACGTGGTACTCACGGAGTTTGGAACTTTTTGTTCTTTGTCGTTTTGCCAACGACTGGGTGGCAGCATCACACTGCTCACAGATGGTTAATACTTCACCCCACAGGTTGTCAAAGAAGGACTGTTGCCTGAAATCTGTCAAAGTCTGAACCAAACCTTCCACTAAATGTGCTGCTCTTGAGAGGTCAACAGTTGATGACTGCAGCATATCTGAAAAAAGCTTGGTTTCCCCAAACAACTTCACGGCGTAACTAGATGGACAACAAACTCGAGGTCAATTTGGGCCAGAAGACCACGGGCCTCAGAAGACTTTTCTCCCCTGTGCTCTAGTGCCATCTCTTGTAGGACACGTTTTAGGGCAGGTAATCTGTCCATTATGTTACGTAGGGCGATGAACCGACAAGCCCATCGTGTGTCACTTAATTTTTTGGAGCTCTCTTGTGCTGCCATACATTTCAGTTTGTACAGCCAGCCATTTGGCATGCACATATGAGCCAGAAGTGAAAACATAAAGACTCTGCAACAACGCAAAGAATTCCTCTGCTTCTGGTACTGCTTTGACAGAATCAACTAGCACTAAATTAAGGCAGTGGGCACTGCAGTGGATGTAAAATGCAAATTTGGCTTGCTCTCTGATTCTCGCCTGGACCCCTGAATGCTTACCACTCATCACAGCAGCTCCATCATATGCCTGGCCTATAAGGTTGTTTTTGTAGTCTAGGCCATGGTGTTCCAATAAGCGGACTATCTTTTCAGTGAGCCCCTCTGCATCTAGTCTTTCAGCAGATTCAAAATGAAGAAAACTCTCCTTGATTGTTCCATTATAATAGTACCTGAGTACAAATGAAAATCTGCTCCTGTTTTGAGACATCCTTAGTCTCATCTGCCATGATGCTGAAGAACTGACTGCTTTTTACTTCTTCAATTATTTCAGAACGGACCATTTCTGCCAAACAATTCAGAACCTCATTCTGAATCGTCTTCTTGCTTGTGTACTTTGCGTTGTGAATGGATGTTAGTCTGTGTTTAACAGCTGCATCGTGATTTGCAACTGTTTCAAGAATTTCCTGAAATTTCCTCTGTTAGTTGATTCCTCAGACTCATCATGTCCTCTCTGTGCTATGTTTTGTCTAGCTGTGAGCAATATTACTTCCCCAATTGTTTTAATATACTCACGGTTTTTTTTACTTGTTTACTGTGTTCCTGGTTAAGGATATTTTCCAATGTTGTATTAGCTTTCACAGCCCTTTGGTAGTCCTTCCATGCTATCATTGCTTGCTTATGCCTGTCAGA
This sequence comes from Etheostoma perlongum, assembly GCA_026937815.1. Taxonomy (NCBI): domain Eukaryota; kingdom Metazoa; phylum Chordata; class Actinopteri; order Perciformes; family Percidae; genus Etheostoma; species Etheostoma perlongum. The sequence continues at coordinate 10,318 of JAEKDQ010000935.1, forward strand.
TTTTGCATGTACTGAAAACCCTCCCTCTCTTTCAGTTGCTTTTTTCCAATTCTAAAGCCTGATGGTGAGTCAAACACACTGCCAGAAATACTTGGTGGGCTGAAATGTCTGCAGGCATAGCAATATGCAGAATCCATAATTGCAGAATATTCCACCCAAGGATGACTTTCATACCAGCTTGCCTGGAAGCTGCGTCTTCTGTCCGCCATAACTGTGGTTGGAAACATCTTTAAATTAGGCTGCACTGGTTGATCATCCTTGCACTTACTGATATCTGAAAAAAATGAATGAAAACATGAGGGTGTAACCAGAGCATTACATTGGATTCATTAACTAAAATTGTAATTGTATATATTTATTCATTATAATACATTAAGATCATACTGACAAAAAAGATAACTAAAATTAAGTAATTGTTTGAAATTATTGTATTTGTCCTTGATTTGAACAGGTAAATAATATTATCTGCCAATGAGAAAGATTTTTGCTCCTAGAATAGTAAAAAATAATCTCTCTCTCTCTAAAGTTTCAGATGCACTTTACAGGCACTTTACACATAGTCACACAGGTTTATTCAACATCACAAACCTGATGGCTGTGAACTTGATAAATGTGATGGAGGATCCACTGGTTGTCCTTTCTGCTCCTCACTCTCTCCCCACAGCCTACATCTTCTTCCTCACTCTCAGGATTGAATGCTTCAGTTTCTGATGTCTCAATGTCAGCTTCCTCACTAACCATGTCCTCCTTCTCTCTTTCATCCTGCTCCTCGGCTCTGTTATCTTCATCCTCCCTCTGTCTACATTTTTCCTTGCTAACAGTGGTGAAAAATGAGGCAATGTCTCTTTTCTTTTCATGAATACTGACGTTTCCTGTGCTGCAAGAAAGTAATGGATAATATCTAATTGGCATAACCGTGACAGAATCTCAAATATCCTTAAGTTTAAAACTAGCAACTTTAGATTTAATTCACTGGTAAAGTAATACCATGAAAGAAAATATTAAATCAGTTCCTAACCCGTATGGACTGCATTAGGCAAAACAATGACGCCAGGTTTCGTTGCATTAAAAACGACAGTAGCACTCAAAGATGAGCCAAACAGCGCATCAAGAAACAATCATATTTCTTTCTTACCTCCGTCTCTTTACACTATTTTCCGTTAGTTGTCCGATTCGTCTGTAAATGCTATTCTTCTTCTTTCTTTTCTCGTTGAAAATCCTATGTGGCGTGCACCGCACTAAAGATTCCGTGAAACGGTGCGGCATATTAGTTCCAGTTTCCGTGTCATCGCATTCGGTTCGGCGCAGGGGCCATAACGGGGGCCAGGGCCGGTTCTACAGGGGCACCGGCCCCTGTTGGCCCCCTGCCCAAACCGCCCATACCCTCTGGCTGTTCCTCACTCTGTCCCATTTATGTTTTCTTCTTCCTCACTCTCTTCTTCATGCTCTTCACCCGCTTCATCATCCTCCTTACGCTATATCGCTTCTTCCCTTCATGATAAATATTAGAAGAAGAAAAAATGTAGGGGTATGCATTACATTTCCCTCCCTACTCAACACGGACATAAGCCTTTCGATTACTTTACACAAATGTATCTATTGGTTATGCAATGCAACAGCAAAGATGGATGAAGCTTGTTAACATCACAACTTTGTGTAGACCTAGCAAGGATTCTGACATTTGGATATTCGCTTCTGCTTCCATGAGTTTGATAGATAGATAGATAGATAGATAGATAGATAGATAGATAGATAGATAGATATTTATTGATCCCCAAAAAATGGGAAATTATGGTGTTACAGCAGCACATGTACATCAGACACCCAGCACAGAATATAAATATAAATGAAATCCTAGGATATAATATACATACATACATTACCATAACAGAAATCTAATGATTTTTATCAAATCGGGTTGGGTAAGTAACCTTTCTGCTGACTTCTTGACAAATAAAGCAAGTAACATCAGTAAAACAAAGCTACTGCGATTCAAACCCAGATGAACTGATAGGAAGGCAGCTAAGATCATCCCTATGCCACCATTTCTGGACAATACTATGTTCACTTCCAATCTTCAATTTGGCACATTTGCAATGTGTCATTGGTTTGTTACCACTGTTAAAGGATGCCTTTGATTGATCAGCAGGATTCAAACCTGCACAGGGAAACCTGAATGGATTTCTAATCCAACACCTAAACCACTCAGCCAGCACAAGCTTAAAAGGAGTGTTATACAGATTTGCTCAAATGTTCAAAACCTATTCAATTGGATTAGTAATACCAGACAAGGGCAAAGTGCAAATCATCACAGCACTGCCTGTGTCTGTGGATTCTCATGGAGGCAGCTTGATTGATATGCTCCCCTTATTTGAACCATAACAGAGATCTAATATTTTATCAAATCGGGTTAGGCAAGTAACTTATCAATAAAAGTTGTTCATGGAATTTTCAAAGGAACACATAATTACATTTCGAAATAGGAAGTTTGGGCCTTGTGACAACCTACAACACTGTGCTATACAAATTTGCTCAAATCCTTCTCAATTGCTGAGTAAAGCAGGACATGGGTAAAGTGCACATAGTTGTTAAACACTTGTTATGTTAATCTTCCACTTTGTTGCTTTTTTAATACTTGTTACATCATTTTATTTCCTCTGCCAGAATAAGATCTTTTTGCAGCTCTTTTTACAGACTGGACCATAATACCTGATGGAGATGCCAGGGATTGAACAAAGCATGCACTCTACTACTGAGCTACATCCCCTGCAGGGTATCAGTATTTTCTTTACTTTTCTGAGATCAATGAATAAAAGAAGAACCCTGGGTAAAACCATGTAATGTTATTGTTGTATATGGCTTCAAAACCTGTAAATGCAACTGTGATGAATCATAATCAAACCTGGGCAAAATGATTGCACTGCTACGGTATAAATCATCAAAAAGTAACACATCTGTTGCCTTTTCTATTGGACAATATACCGTTCACTGCAAATCTTGCTACACATCTGGGCATTGATACTTAACCAGTTAGCCACGACAACCTGATAAGCAGTGAACAAATGTTCATAAACTTTTCAATTAGTTAGTAGTAGTTACCAGACACGGGCAAAGTGCAAATCGTAGTGCGCTGCCTGTGGTCTGTGGTTCGTGGAGGCAGCTTGATTGATTTTGCTCCCTTATTTGTACCATAACAGAGATATACTATTTTATCAAATTGGGTTGGGCAAGTAACCACCCAATGAAAACAACTGCAATGGCAGGGGAATCAAACCCTGGTCAACTGCTTGGAAAGCAGAAATGCTATCCACTATACTACCATAAATGTACAATGGCAGTTGGTGTCCTTAAATGTTGGATTTTTCCTTTTATTAAATTAAGGCATTAAGATCAATTTCAAAAGATGATTTTTTAATTCCTCTTTTGAGTCAACTTCAGCATGGGTTCCTAAACGCATCCATACCACTGTATGCATGTATACCTGCATGCATTTCAAAATGTAGGCCAAGTATGTACTTAAAAGAAAAGAAACAGAGCCGTATTGACACAAAGGACATGAGTAATGTGCACAGAGTTGTTAGACACTTCTTGAGTTAATCTTCCACTTTGTTGCATTTGTAATGCTTGTTGCATTATTTAATTTCCTCTGTCAGAGTAAGCGCTTTTACAGACTATACCATAATACCTGCAGGAAAACACCAGGGACTGAATCTGGGTCCTCATACACACAACCCATGCACTCTACCGCTGAGCTACATCCCCCTTAATGTTTTTCAGATTTTTTGTTTTACTTTTTCTCTGAAATCACTGAATAAAAAGAAACCGGGGTAAAACATGTAATGTTAATGTTGTATATGGCTTCACATATGGCTGGAAATCAAACCTGGGCAAAATGCTTGCACTGCTGGTATAAATCATAGTCGAAAAAGTAACACATTTGTTGCCTTTCTGCTGGACAATACAATGTTCACTGCAAATCTTGTAACACATCTGGGCATTGAGACTGATAATAAATGCTCAGAGATGCATTGGTGGAGACGGGTAGCTTCCAGTACCTATGAGATAATACAATATTGTTCATCAAGGCACAACTGTGATTTTGTATACTGTGAAGTGTCATTGCTTTCCTACCACCATTATGGGATGACTTTCATTGTCTGCAGGATTTGGACCTTTGCTGGGACGACCCAAAAGCATAATACTTCTTGCCAGAGTTGGCGCCGAGACATAACAAGAGGCAAAAAAAGAGGTGGGGGAGACAAAGTTAAGCCCTGACAGAATAGAGAACTACAGACAAAAGATGTGAAATAGTCCCAAGTGTGACCAGAAGAACTGGAAAAAAACTAGAACTATAAAGGGAAAACCTTTCTTGAAGAAATCTTTATTGTGCTCACTTGAGCCCTCATTTATAAAACGTGTGTATGACCTAAAACAGGCGTAGGGCGTGCGCCGATAACTACGCCTGTTTGGCATTTATCAATTTGAACGTGATCGTAGGCTGCAAAACAATCTCACGTCTGGTTCTGACCTTGTGTGCATGCGCAAGTTTACCCAGACACCATCATCACATTTAAGAGTAAATTTAAAACTCTCCTCTTTGATAAAGCTTATAGTTAGGGAGCGAGGTCCAGCGTTCGTCTAGGCGGCGGGCGAGGGTGTATAGCCGCAAACATGGCACCTTCTCTTCTCTGCTTCTCTTCATAGTTGTCAGATTAAGTTACCATATAATCAATAATATAATAAAACTAGAGGAAGGCAGTGCAGTACAGCCCAATCCAGCAGGGGGAGAGTTCTAGCCTGACCAGGCTCCTCTATTTACCTTGTCTCTCTTAGTTACACTGTGATAGTTTTAGACTGCCGGGGACATTTTTTGACACACTGAGCTCCTTTCTCCTCTATCTTTCTATTTTCCCATTTTGTGTGCATCCATGTCCCAGAAATGCTTGTTAATGACCTAGCTCTGGGGAGTCATTCCGGAGTCCTTATGTTCTTTTTCCCCAGCATGTTTCCTCGGATCAGGGAGGCTCCAAATCATGGTTGCAACTGTTGCCATGGTCCCGCTACACGTTCTGCAATGCCATGTTCCATCCTGCTATGCTGTGCGGTGCCCTGCTAGGTCCTGCTGTGCCTTGTAATGCCGCACAGTACCCTGCTATGTCATGAACTACAAACTATTATTTTTGGGACTGTTTTGCCACTCTTCATTTTAACCCCAACGGGGATGATTTGGACACCGCCTACCAAGAGCCTGGGTCTGTCGAGGGTTTCTTACTAAAAGGGAGTTTTTTCCTCGCCACTGTCACACTGTTGCTTTTTCTCTGGAGGGTACTACTAGAACTGTTGGGTCCTTGTAAATTATGGAGTGTGGTCTAGACCTACTCTAACTGTAAAGTGTCTCAAGATAATTCTTGATATTGAATTGTTATCACATTCACAAGAATTTGAGGTGCATAAATAGCTGTCAGCTCCCTTCGATAGCTCAGTTGGTAGAGCGGAGGACTGTAGAGGCATCAAGCTGAAATCCTTAGGTTGCTGGTTCAAATCCGCTCGAAGGAGCACTCTTTTTTTCAGAGTTTCCCTTTGGGGATGAATAAAGTATTTCTGATTCTGATGTAAAGATGGACAGACGACCCAGAAGCATAATACTTCTTGTCGAGACATAACAAGAAACAAAGAAAGAGGTGGGGGTGATAGAGTTAAGCCCTGACAGAATAGAGTTATAAATAAATGCGGTGACGACAACCAAGCTAAATGAACTGTTAGCTAAATGAGTTGAGTTAGCCTACCGTTAGCTGTGAGGTATCTAGCATTATCAATGGTAATTTGTATTGGCATGTCATTGTTAAACTTTACGTACATGTATTACCGTTTAACATATGTACGGTAACGTTAAACACTAAACATAAGGATACTTACACTTAAGCATATTTCTCCGTCGCTCGCGTTGGTCCGCCATTTAATTTTTGTTAGGGAGCCGGCAAAGCCCAGCGCGCATAGGATTGTGGGTGATTTGGGACCGCATGAAGGATACACATATGCATCCTTTTCGGTCTTGTTAAGAAACTGCTGCTAATTCATCTTCTCCATCCCAACAGCATAATTAAACAGCGCATAGTTAACAGTTCCACAACCATTTCATCCAGTGTTTTGAAATGCGGCAAAAAAAATTAAATGCGCAAGCAATGATGTGCACTTGATAGCCTGTTCCATTGTACATGTTCTCCAAAATGCTAAGGAGGACTCTGACCTGCTCCTGAAGGATCCTTCCTTGGAAGGACTAGTCCTACCAAGGAAGGATCCTCTTCTCTTCTCTAAAGGGGACTGTCTCTGCGGATTCGGAGACCAACGGACCTTCTGTGTGGAGTGGAGAAGAATGCAGTTGGAAAAGCATGTCCTATATGTCTCGGTAGGCACCAGATACTGTATGCTGTCTGTGAAAAGCTGCTTAGGTTGACTCTGTATTTGTCTCTAGGATATCAATGTAATAAAATGGATTCACATATCAACATCTGAGATTTTGACTACTAATTGAATGAACCCTGAGAATGGAGCAGGATTTAGCTCCAACAGTATATAAGAAGTCATAGACTCTTGCTTGCTCACTCTTTTCTTCCCAGGTTCCTTTGGCAGGCAGAGGCCAACAGAGGGGGAAAAAGTTAAAAGCTGTTGTGGCTTAGGAGAAGTGGAGGACAAATGTCCCCTCTGCATGGGATGTTCTTCAGATGTGGCTATCGCCATTGAAAGCAGCCATAGAAGACAATCAAGACATCATCAAGTCAGTGGTGGAGCAAAAGTGGAAGGGGATCGATTTGAAGGATTTTGGAGAACCCTAGGGTAAAGGTGAGGAAAAACAAAGGTAAAGTCCAAACGCTCTTGCAATGACGTTACCATGGCAGCAAAGTAACAGCTGTATATGTTTGTTTTTCTTCCTCTGTATGCAAGCATAATCACTACTATGCGGTTCTTACATGTGATATGTGACTACCACGGAATGCTCGTCTCGGCATCAGAGGGGAAGATGAAAGAAATACCAGAGGGACAGATGTGCCATCTCTTCTTCTTCAGGGGAAACTTGGGGACAAAACTATGCATTGATTCCCAGATGTTCCCCTGCGAGTGTCACCCTGGCAAGGACACCTTTGGAAGGTGGTTGCAGCACTTGAGCAAGGCTTTCAATGTGAAGCCTGTGGTGTTCAACTAAACTTTGCTGAGACATAAATGTACCCAAAAGACACCATACTGTTCTTGGCCACAAAAGGCATAGCCGTCAACTGCGAGCTGCTTTGGGACTATGGTGTTAGGCAGGCGTCCCTCAAATGGGAAGGCATGGACCTGGCATGGCTGGATGACTAAAAGACTTTGTGTGTGTTTAATTTTTCATGTTAATTTTACATATGTGTTAGGTATGTTTCATTTGTCAAATATATGTGTAAAATGTGTGTATTCAATTTAATAAATGTTTGAATTCAATATTGCAGAATAGATCTTTGGTCACAACAGTATAACAACATTGTGTTTTGTGCATTTTTTTATGCTCTCTAAAACATTTACATATCTGTGGGAAAATGTCCTTTTTAAAAATATTTTACAGGTCACAATTGTAAAAGTGGAATGAAAAGAAAAGACTCAAGTAAAGTACAATTATTAACATATTCAATTCAATTGTATTTATAGTATCAAATCATAACGGGCGTTATCACAAGACACTTTACATGAACACCCATAAAAACACCCATAAAATTGGAGAACAAATACAGCAAAATGCATTGCAATAAAAACTGTAAAAATATGTATGTGGAAAGTGCTAAATGTGCTGTCTGTATTTTAGTATAAAAGAGCATACTGCTAAGTTTGTGTCACAGGAGGTTTCACTATACCACTGTGTTCTATAACCCTACCAGTCACACATTACCACAGAGGTAATATTTTGCAGCTCTTACCATCTTGAACACTAAATTGCTCCCCCGCCGCTGGGAAGATTTGGTGCTGCGCCATTGGATGTGTGAATGTGTGTGTGTGTGTGTCTGATGAGCAGGTGGCACCTGTATGCGGCAGCCACAGTGATGAATGTGTGTGAGTTGTGAATGGTTCCTGTACTATGTAAAAGCACTTTGAGTAGATGTTAAGACTAGAAAAGCACTATGTAAATACAGCACATTTACATTTACCACTGAGCTACATCCCCTGAAGAATTTCAGATTTTTTGACTGTTTTCTGAGATAGACTTGGACTTATCTTTATTAATCCTTTTGGGAGAACACCCACAAAGATATTGAAGTATCACTGAATAAAAGAAGAAACCTGGGTAAAACATGTAATGTTAATGTTGTATATGGCTTAAAAAACGGTAAATGCAACTGCAGGTGGCTGGAAATCAAACCTGGGCAAAATGAATGCACTGATATGGTATACATAGTTGAAAAGTAACACACCTGTTGCCTTTCTGCTGGACAATACAACGTTCACTGCAATTCTTGTAACACAGACTGAAAAAAAAACAAAAAAAAAACAAAGAGATCCGTTCCAGTATCCTGTAATGTGTTGTTAGTTTGCTCCCACTCTTATTAGAGAATTCCTTTCATTGTCTGTCGGGTCTCTGAGACCTGGGGCGAATGCGGTTTTTTCTACTACCATGTGCATCGGCCTTCAGGTCTCTGGGACCGTCCTGCATAAACTGCGTATCTCTGCTGCCACGGCCTTGGGCCAGATTGCATTGTATTTTTTCTTACACTTCCGTGAAAGCGGTTCTATTGTATTTAGTGTTGTATTGTATGAAAGGGGGGGGAATTAAAAAACAAAACCAAATGTTTGACCTCTGTCGGGAGAGACCCAAATTCTTCTATAGCTGCAACTTGGATCCAAGTTGCAGCTATAGAAGGATTTTTTTGTTTTCCTATAATCTGCATTTATTTTAGAGAGACGGACATATATTTTAAAATATTTTAAAAAACCTCCAAATATTTTATTCTTTAGCATGATAGTTGGCGCGAGCTTTTACTTTGAAAAGTATTATATTCATTTGTATGATTTGCCGATAGTTGACGAGGCTTATTTTATTCCAGACAATAATCTGCATTTATCTTGTCAGCACAACCATAACATTCAGAAATCAAACTATGTGTATGGCAAATTGTTACTTTAACAGTTTTTAACGTTTTTCAATTGATTGCAACAAATGTGGTCACGAATTTACCCGTCTGAAAAATGAATCGCAATTTCGTATTTTGACCCTCTGAATTTGCCGTTGGACACACCTCCGCATGAGACGGGAGGCGGGGACGGATGACATGGGACGCTCCAGGCTGCAGCCAAATACTCTTGGACCATCCTGACTGAATAACCCAATGTTTAGTATGATCACACACACTCATAATAATATGGTAACTCAACTATGTCATGATATAGTAGGTTCTCAGTCACCCAGCTTTTTTGTTTGTAAATGGAAAGAATGTATTGTTTAATATTGGCAGCCAGCTCAAAAAAGCTCGGCTTCTTTTTCAAAAACTTTGATTTATGTAAATAAAATTTGGTTAAAATAATAATTAGATTTATCGTGGTGTAATACTCTGAATAAAGCTCTCTATCATGTTGAGTGAATCCAAACAATACAATTTCCAAATGTAATGTAAATTGAGGGTAAATATGAAGAGCAATAAAATGTGATAATCTGCTCCATAGTTTCTTGGTACATTGGCAAGACCAAAATAAATGTACCAGTGTTTCATTTAGTTCTCCACAAAAGTACAGCTGATATTAATGTCTTTTTTCATTTTCTGCAGATAATGGTTAGTTGGGTAGAATCTGTGGAGCATTTTGAAAGATATCTCCTTAACTTTGTTGGTTAAGAAAAACTTGTGCGGCAGTAGCCAAACCTTTTCCCAACAAATCTCTTTAACATATGAAGACCAGCACGATAAAGCAGCAGGTGTACTTCTAACGTCTTGTTGAAAGAGTTGACGAGTTGCCTTATTCTTGCTTTGCCAAGGAAACTCTGTAGGAGAGGAGTAGGGCAGGTCACCGCTACATCTTAGTGATTTGTGATTAAACAACACGTCACCCAGAGGCTTTCCCCAGAAACATGAAGGCTAGACAAGTGGCCAATAGTTTACTTCAACATTCTTCCCGGGTAGGGGTCCCCACAGAAATCTTAACCGATCAGAAAACTAACTGAACATTGAAGGAGTGTATTCTCTCGTTTTGGGACCGGGGCATTAAAACAACACCCTACATAGTTTGTGCCTTCATGAACAATATTGTATTATCTCATAGGTACTGGAAGCCACCCGTCTCCACCAAGGCATTTCTCAATGCCCAGATGTGTTACAAGATTTGCAGTGAGTGGTGTATTGTTCAGCAGAAAGGCAACAGATGTGTTACTTTTTGATTAGATTTGTACCATAGCAGTGCAAGCATTTTGCCAAGGTTCAATTTCCAGCCACCGCCATGTTTTGAAACCATATAAAACATAAATATTACATATTTCACCCAGGTTTCTTCTCTTATTCAATGATCTCTGAAAAAGGAAAAAAAATCTGAAACCATTCAGGATGTAGCTCAGTGGTAGAGCACATGCTTTGCATGTATGAGGCCCCGGCATCTCCAACAAGTGTTATTATCCTGGCTGTAAAAGAGCTGCAAAAGTCTCTCTTTGAAAAGACATTAATAATAATTAATGGAAAAATCAGTCTCAATGACCAGATGTGTTGCAAGATTTGCAGTGAGCAGTGCATTGCCCAGTGATGGTGGTATAGTTGTCAGCATAGCTACCTTCCAAGCAGTTGACTGGTGTTGGATTCGAGCCATCACAGTAGCTTTCTTTTGAGTGATGTTACTTTTAACTTTGATTTATACCATAGCAGTGTATAAACATACATGGGGTAGGAAAAGAAAACTGACTGGTAGATCACTGGTTGTCATCACAACGGTGCAGTAAATGGAATGTAATACCGCACCCGCTACCCGATTCTCCGACCAATCTCACGCTCCATGGTTCGCGAACAAGTCCCCAAGGTATTTCAACTCCTTCACTTGTGGTAAGGACTCATTACCTACCTGAAGAAATCACTCCATTGGTTTCCTGCTGAGAACCATGGCCTCATATTTAGAGGTGCTGATCCTCATCCCAGCCGCTTCACACTCGGCTGGGAACCGATCCAGTGAGTGCTGAAGGTCACAGATCAATGATGCCATCAGGACCACATGCCCACTGAACTGCAACACCTCCCCTCCCCAACTATGCCTCAATATCCTGTCCATAAATATTACAAACAGGATTGGTGACAAAGTGCAGCCCTGGAGGCCAACCCTCACCTGGAATGAGTCTTACTTACTGCCGAGAACCCGGACACAGCTCTCACTTTGGTCATACAGAGATTGGGTGGCCCTGAGAAGGGATCCCCTCACCGCATACTCCTGCAGCACCTCCCACAGTGTCTCCCGGTCATTCGCCTTCTCCAGATCCACAAAACACATGTAGACTAGTTGGGCATACTCCCAGGCTCCCTCCAAGATCCTTGCGAGAGTGAATGTCTGATTTGTTGTTCCACGGCAAGGACGGAATCCGCATTGTTCCTCTTCAATCTAAGGTTCTACCATCGGCTGAACCCTCCTTTCCAGAACTTGGGTAGACTTAACCAGGGAGGCTGAGAAGTGTGATACCCCTGCAATGGGCACACACCCTCTGGTCCCCCTTTTCGAAGAGGGGAACCACCACCCCGGTCTGCCACTCATTAGGCACTGTCCCAGACTTCCACGCAATGTTAAAGAGGCGTGTCAACCAAGACAGCCCCCGCACACCCAGAGCTTTCAGCATTTCTGGTCGGATCCCATCAATCCGTGGGGCTTTGCCGCTTTGGAGTTGTTTGACTACCTCAGCAACTTCCACCAGGGAAATTGACGACAATCCCCCATCATCCACCAGCTCGGCCTCTACCACAGAGGCCGTGTCAGCTGGATTTAGGAGTTCCTCAAAGTTCTCCTTCCACCTCAGTTGACTCCAAGTCCCTCTCCATCCCCTGTGAGGACGCCCGAGTGTCCAAAACATATGACCTCAGATCAGATGAAACGATTATAAAATTGATCATTGACCTTTGGCCTAGGGTGCTCTGGTACCATGTACACTTATGAGCATCCCTATGTTTGAACATAATGTTTGTTATGGAAAATCCATGACTAGCACAGAAGAGGTTTAGATTAGGGAAGCCGTTCCTCCCAATCACGCTTCTCCAAGTATCTACAACATCACCCATGTGTGTGTTGAAGTCCCCCAGCAGAACTATGGAGTCCCCTACTGGAGCCCCAAACAGTAATCCATTCAAGGTCTCCAAGAAGGCTGAATACTCTGAACTCTTGTTTGGTGCATATACACAAACAACAGTCAGAGTTTTCCCCCCCATCACCCGCAGGCGTAGGGAGGCGACCCTCTCCTCCACCGGGGTACACTCCAACGCAGCGGCGCTCAGCCGGGGGCTTGTGAGTATCCCCACACCCGCCCGGCGCCTCACATCCTGGGCAACTCCGGAGTAGGACAGAGTCCAACCCCTATCCAGGAGCAGGGTTCCAGAACCGAGACTGTGCGTAGAAGTAAGCCCCACCAGATCTAACTGGTAGCGCTCCACCTCCCGCACAAGTTCCGGCTCCTTCCCCCACAGAGAGGTGACGTTCCACGTCCCCAGAGCCAGCCTCTGCCGCCCGGGTCTGGTCCGTCGAGGTCCCTGACCTTCGCCGCCACCCATGTGGCTGCGCACCCGACCCCAGCGGTTCCTCCCACAGGTGGTGGGCCCATGGGATGGAGATAGGGGGGCCACGTAGCTTCTTCGGGCTGTGCCCGACCGGGCTCCGTGGCAAACCCGGCCACCAGGCGCTCGCTGACGAGCCCTCCGTCCAGGCCTGGCTCCAGACGGGTGCCCCGGGCTTCCTCCGGGCAGGGTCACTCCCTCTCTTCCTCGATTTTGCATAGGGCTTTTGAACCATTCTTTGTCTGGCCCCTCACCTGAGACCACTTTGCCATGGGAGACCCTACCAGGAGCACACAGCTCCAGACAACACAGCCCTCAGGTTCATAGGGACACACAAACCTCTCCACCACGATAAGGTGATGGTTCCCGGAGAGGCTGAGTCACCTTCCCCAATTTCTGAGTAACAGGAAAACAGCCTGATAAGCATACATGAGTCACCTTCCCCAATTTCTGAGTAACAGGAAAACAGCCTGATAAGCATACATGTGCAGCTCAACCTCGAAAAGCCATAAAGCAAATGCTTGTGGCTTAAAGATTGAGCTCCCGCTCATAAATCGGCAGACAGGTGCCATGCCACAGCGCACCCGACCCCATTGGTTCCTCCCACAGGTGGTGGGCCCATGGGCTGGAGAGAGAGGGGCCACGTAGCTTTTTTGGGCTGTGCCTGGCCGGGCTCCGTGGCAAACCCGGCCACCAGGTGCTCGCTGACGCCCGGGCTTCCTCCGGGCAGGGTCCCTCAATCCCTTACTCAGTTTTTCATAGGATATTTGAACCATTCTTTGTCTGGCCCTACCATTTAAAAAAGCTCCAGACAAAACATCCCTCAGGTTCATAGGGACACACAAACCTCTCCACCACAATAAGGTGATGGGTACATACAGTAAGATAGAAACTGTAAAACGTGTACGGTTAAAGTGCTTGTTGGGCTGTCTGATAGTCTGAGGTATAAAAGAGAGAGAACACCGCTTAGTTTGTGTCTCGAGCAGAACCACGGCTCACGGCGGACGGTCCTCTGCCTTGACTGGTTGGGGGTGATAGAAAGAGACAGACAGAGAAAAGAGAGAGACAGAAAGAAAAGAGAGACATGGAGTGCAGCAGAGGGTGTCGAGCAGGAGCATGGAGACACCAGCTGACTCCAACCACAGATCCAAACTCCACAGCTCCAGAGTCATAAACACCTGCAGGAAGCAGTAGGAGGAGAGAGGAGAGGGGGCGTGAGGCACAAGACTCCAGGAAAGGGAAGAAGTAGAGTTAGTAACATGCATTAATGGGATTAGGAAGGATTAGGGAGAAGGAGGAGGTGAGAGGTACTTAGTGCATCATGGGAAGTCCCCCGGCAGTGTAGGCATATAGCAGCACAACTAAGGGATGGTTCAGGACTCACCCGAGCCAGCCCTAACTTTAAGCTTTATCAAAGAGGAAAGTCTTAAGCCTACTCTTAAATGTGGAGATGGTGTCTGCCACCTGAACCCAAACTGGAACCTGGTTCCACGACGAGGAAAGCTTGATAGCTGAACGCTCTGGCTCCCATTCTACTTTTAGAGACTCTAGGAACCACAAGTAACCACAAGTAGCATTCTGGGAGTGCAGGGCACTGTTGGGGTAATAAGGTACTCTGAGCTCTTTAAGATAAGAATAGGTGAGAAAGATTTTAAATTCTAATCTGGATTTTACAGGAAGCCAGTGCAGAGAAGATAAAACACGAGAGATGTGATCTCTTTTCCTGGTTCCTGTCAGAACACGTGCTGCAGCATTCTGGATTAGCTGAAGAGTCTTTATGGACTTTTTGAGCAGCCTGACAATAAAGAATTGCAGTAATGCAGTTTAAAGTAACAAATGCATGGACTAGTTTTTCTGCATCAACACACGCACAGGATTTTCCTGAATTTGATGACTACTGCACTATGGAAACTGCGGTAGGCCTGGCCCACGATTTCATGGCAGGAATATTTTTCCGTGTAGCTTATTTAGAGTTCAACTCAGCAGAGTTTGATTGTGCGAGGCAACATGAACAAAGAAATGTGTTTCCGACCCCTGTTTCTAACAGGGGACCTTACGCATGTGAGGCAAACGTGATAACCACTACACTACAGAAACTGATGAAAAAATGTTTTTGCATGTTTGTGGGGAAATGCACCATTCATATTTTACTGTAAATGTTTAAAATGCTGTTAGACATGTTCATTTTTTGTCACATAGAGATTTTAAACTGGATTCAGTCACAGATGCTTTGTCATGGATTGGGTGACAGCGAATATGTAGTAAACCTAAATATATCTACATGTATTTACAGTGGCATAAATAATGGAATAGCGCCACCTATCGATTGATGTGCCAAAATTAGAGCTTGGGCATTCCCGTTAGTATAATGGACAGTATCTCCGCCTGTCACGCTGAAGATCGGGGGTTCGATTCCCCGTCGGGGAGATTTTGCTACCAGCTTAGACCTCGAGTAAGTCCTAGCAAACGCGTTGGACTATTCATGAGGGAAAGCTGGCCTTGGTTCAGGCTGTGTTGAGCATGGGAGGAGAACTCCTGACCCTAAATGTGAGTATTGTCGGCGATGGAAAGAGCACAACTCCTGGACATGATTTGGAATTGAATGTGCAGTGTTCCCAATGCATTGATATTATGGAATTAAAAGCTATTCTAAAGGTTAGTTTTGAGCATTATTCACTTTTTAAACACTTCCATTATTCTAAACACAACTATGCGTACTGTATGTCAGTCCTCCAGCATTTCGCAATTGTACAATTCACACAAATTCAACCAATCACCGTGACTGCCAATTTTGACCAATCACTGCAACTTTTCCGTAAATTTGACCAATAAACGGAGTCTCCAGCGACTTCAACTAATCCCAGCACGGCACGTGCCAGACTTTGTCTCAGTATGTGACACATGGTGGATGCAGGAAAAACTGGAGATGAGCTAAATTGAGAACTACGCTCATTATTGTGAGTGCAATGATACGTTAAAGTCTAACAAATACTTTATCAAACCATAGGAATGTGTCCCAGGCCAGGTGAGGAATTAACAATGTAAAGATCAACAAGCCACTGACACATATGTTCAAGTTTGATTCATTCAATAAATTGTCTTAAATCCTCCAGCTAGTTTCATATTATCAACATTTGTAGCAACCTGAGCCTTCTTCAGAATGTTACTACAAAATCTTAGTCTAGAGTAATTTTATTTTACTGAAAAGTTTCCTTTTAATTTGTAACAAAATATTGCAACATACAAAAAGACATTGCAACTTTCATCACAAGAAAAAAAAAAAGTTTTACAAAAGCTCCCATAAAAATTAGGCATTTTGGGCTGCAATACTTGCAAAAACGACCACAAAAGAACACAATGTGATCTTTTGTATGTCTCGGTACTGTGTGCATTTCCATGTGCTGGAAAGCACAATGTTACCATTTCATGAGGTAGTTTGCAGCTGTGGTTTGTATGATTGAGGGTTTGTGGCGGGCCGTGTATGTGTGTTTGGGGGTTTTATTGGGTCTTTTACATGTGCTCATCTGCTGTAAAGCACCTTAGTGCTCCATTGGACCACCAGGTCAAAATTAACCTAGGAAAACCAAACACTTTGTATTTAAAACCCTAAAATTAAATGAAATCAGTAATTTTACTTGCGAAGATCATTACCACCCATGTGATTTTTTGTTACCATAACCACAAATAACATGATACTTAACAAGTCAAATTTGCCCTGAGACAAAAGGAAAACAAGTTTTAAACTGATCGACTCAAGCCTACTAGTGGGTACTTGCCATGCTTACTGTTGTAGTTAATCTTAACAGTGTTGATTGCAAAGTGATCCCCTTTTTTGTGCAATTGTTTTAGGAGGCATTAAGTAATGGCAAAGGGAAACCAGTGTGCATTGTGGCAGGTGAAATCATTCATAGCTTAGAATTTATCAGAAGTACGGTAAAAACAGTTCAATTTAATATTAACACAAATATAAGATACATGCAGAAACACGTCAAAGCAGCACCAGGTTGACAAGGTAACAGGCGTCATGTTGGCGGAGGGAACAGGCGTCTGGTTGGCGGGCTGGTCGCCCAGCGTCAGGTTGGCCGGACGTCTGGTTGGCAGGCTGGTCGCCCAGCGTCAGGTTGGCCGGCGTCTGGTTAGCGGACTGGTCGCCCAGCGTCAGGTTGGCGGGCGTCTGGTTGGCGGGCTGGTCGCCCAGCGTCAGGTTGGCGGGCTGGTCGCCCAGCGTCAGGTTGGCCGACGTCTGGTTGGCGGGCTGGTCGCCCAGCGTCAGGTTGGCCGACGTCTGGTATCCGGGCTGGTCGCCCAGCGTCAGGTTGGCCGACGTCTGGTTGGCGGGCTGGTCGCCCAGCGTCAGGTTGGCGGCTGGTCGCCCAGCGTCAGGGTTGGGCTGGTTGCCCAGCGTCAGGTTGGCCGACGTCTGGTTGGCTAAAAGGATTTTTTCCTCACCACTGTTGCACTGTTGCTTGCTCTGGAGGTAACTACTATAACTGTTGAGTCCTTGTAAATTATAGAGTGTGGTCTAGACCTACTCCAATGGTAAAGTGTCTCGAGATAAATAGATAAATCTTGATAATATATTGATACTACGAATAAAATTGAATTTAATTGAGTCAGTATGGACTTGAGTGCAGCATGTAACAGGAGAAGGAGAAGTCATCAGTTGGGCCTGTGCCTTGAGGAATGTGAGTATTAATATGACTGGGAGGGGTGGATTCATTTAGACTAACATATTCTCCATCACCCAGCTAGATCTCAGTAAGACAAAATAAATCAATATTTTAATCTGATATTAATTCAATTACTAGTACACTTTTAGAAGAGAGAGATCTGATGTTTAAGAGTCCACATTTAATTCTCCTATTCTTTTGCACTATTGCACTTGTACAATTCATGTTGCACCAAACAGTTGAGGGCTCGCCTTCTAGTATTAGTTGCCAGTACCCTAGTCTCTGCCTAACTTTCCCTACCGTGTCTGACCAACCTGTTTTCCCACCCCCCTCCTGATTGAATTTTACCCCAAGTATTTTTTTGGTCGGTCCGAGTCACAGTCAGGGGGGTCCTGTCGTCTCAGTCGCTGTCCACGGCCCATGAAAATGGGCAAGGGTCTTCTTCTATTATTTAGCGGCTGTTAAGAATCTGAGTCTAGTTAAGGATAGCATATTTGTTTTTCACAAGTACAAAAGGCTCGGCCAAACAGCAAAGCCCATCAAAAATAGTTTCAACTCATCGGCGTTCCCCTCCAAGGAAGTCTTTAGTAAAGGCGAAAGACTTGTGTGTTATGAAGAGAAAGCAGAGTGAGTACAGCCGTCTGCTCGAGAGCAGCAGAAAACCCTAGTTGAGCCAGTCCAAACCATCGCGGTAAGCCTCACTGGGTGTCCAAACTAAAATGATAAGAGGCAACTTGGTACACTCCTTACTGATGTTTATATCTGTACTCACAATGCCCTTTTTTAAAAACACCAGCCAATCAAAAGTGTTAAATGTGAATAATCAATGTGTGAGTAATAAGGAAGCTCACATTATACATAGTTGCATGGTCTAAATGTTGAACTTTGCAGCCCGTAAGCTGGTTGCCACAGGTTCCCAAACCTTCCCTCAAAACGTGAATCACAGATTTTCCAGCCCCTGGGACTAAATGCCAGAACAGAGCAGAGTGGCGAAGCGGAAGTGTGCTGGGCCCATAACCCAGAGGTCGATGGATCGAAACCATCCTCTGCTAATTGCTATGCTTTAAATCAGCGTTAAATCTATGTCCAGGAAATTACAGTGAAACTGGAGCATATGTACAATATATGCTGTCTGAAAGTCTGAGGTATAAAAAAAGAGAAAATATACTGCTTGACTGATGTGTCATTATTTTACTACCACTCTAAAAGAACACTTCTCGTTATCAGCAGGATTTGAACCTGCGCGGGGAGGATTTCTAGTCCATTGCATTAACCACTCGGCCACAACAACCTGAAAAGCATTGTCCATAAACTTTTCAATTGGTTAGTAATACCAGACACGGTTAAAGTGCAAATCGTAGTGCACTGCCTGTGTCTGTGGATCCTCGTGGCGGCAGGTTGATTGATATGCTCGCTTATTTTTTAGCAGAACAGAGATCTAATATTTTATCAAATCGGGTAGGGCATGTAACCTTTCTGTTGACTTCTTGATAAATAAATCAAGTATCATCACTTAAAGCAATGCAACACATCTGAGCTACATCCCCTAAAGACTGCCTGATTTTTTTAACTTTTTTGTGAGATAATTGAATATGAGAAGAAAATATGAATGTTAATGTATATAATGTGTATGAACTTACTCCCAGGACAACCCCAAAGAGAAGCACTGATGAACACAATAATCATCAGTGTCTCCATTTGAGACGATCTGAATGTGATTACAATGACATCAAATGATTTTATTGATTATTTATTATATTATTATTATTTTTCTTGTGTTTTATCTATTTTTATTTTGTAACTGTTTTTGTCTAAAGCACTTTGAATTGCCCTGTTGTTGAAAGGTGCTATACAAATAAAGCGGCCTTGCCTTGAATAGGTGATAAATATTGGTACAGATCCATATTACATTGTTTTTCGGTGGTTAAGGCGAGGGAGTCGATATCCATTGGGTTCTCCCCTCGCAGGTTCGAATCCTGCCGACAATGAAAGCCATTTAATGGTGGTCACACATCTCATTATACCAAATGGCAGATGTGCCTCCATGGACAATATTATAATATCAAATAGGTACTGGAAGCCACTGAAGCATCTCTGAGCATTTATTTTCATTCTCAATGCCCAGATGTGTTGCAAGATTTGTAGTGAACGTTGTATTGTCCAGCGATGGTGGTATAGTAGTGACCTTAATTTTAAAGTCTTTTTATCTGCATCTTCTACACACTCAGCTGTGTTTTAGGAATTTAAGCCCATTTCTCTGACGTTACTTAGTGAGGTTTACAACACATGAAACCTACCAACTGTCCCTTAGACATTGTCCCCGCCAGAATGGTGAAGGAGGTTTTTAATAGCACCATTGGGGCAAGTCTTCTTACTCTTTTTAAGTAAATTGCAAAGCCTGTACTTTGTTACTTTTACTTGGGTAAAGAAGTTAAATCAGTACTTCTACTTTTACCAGAGTATTTGTTAGCACAATTATCTGTACTTCTACTTGAGAACGGGCAGTGAGTGGGAATGACTGATACATCATCAGTTCGAAATTTTCTTGGATGCCAAATATTTGAATTCAAATTAAGAATCCAATTGACATGTAAGAACAATACAATGCACGTCCAGCTTCTACATTTCCGCATGAGTCAGCTTCCCCAATTTCTGAGTAACAGGAAAATATCCTGATAAGCATACATGTGCAGCTTCTTTAAAACAGAACGCGAAGACGCCGGTAAGACAAAGCTGATATGTATAATGTTTAACCTGTGAGAGAGATCTGAGTGTTGCGTGGTTATTGTAAATAGGTAATGTTTGTGAAGTATGGTATGGTTTTACACAGAATGACGGATTGATGAATGTAGCAGTAGCATGTAAATCACCGTAGTTTTAGATGTTAAAATGTGCACACAAGAAAGCTATGGGATTACTGTGGGGAAATGGAGAATGGCTAGGTTAACTGAAGATTTTAAACATTGTGAAAATTAACGAAACATATGAACACGTTAAACATATACGGGCATTTAACATATACCTGCAGTCTCAGGCTTTGGATGGTATAGGTAGCGTATCGCTACCGTGACGGCCAACATGCGCCCCGTCACAGTTACCGACAATTTTGGCAATGAATGAGTATTTCGCATTGAACGCTTGCGATTGGGTGGTCATTAAAAACAGGGCATAGTCATTTCATAAGGGATAACCTCATCTGAACTCCAAGTAATCACATTGGTTGCCTTCCTCTTTTCTGCCTCAGACTATCAGACAGCACAACAAGCACTTTAAATGTAGTATATTTATAGTATTACGCTAACGTAAACTTCACATGTCATTAAGTTAACTCTTCAGCAGGTTGAGATATTTCACTTCAGACACTTGCAGCAACAGATGCTTTGTTAAACATTACACACTAAAATTAGAAGTAATGCTGATACAAAGCATAGTAACTAGCAGAGGATGGTTTCGATCCATCGACGTCTGGGTTATGGGCCAAACACGCTTCTGCTGCGCCACTCTGCTCAGCTGTCAATACGCAGGGGCTGGAAACTGTATATCCTATTGTCTCTGGAACAATAGTTGGCAGTTGGAGGAGTAATGGCTCTTTACAGTGAATATGCAAAAGAAGATGTTCACATATTCACTCACTTAATGCTGGTTACCATATTCTAAAATCAACACTGCCAGAGAAAAATGAAAAAAAAAGTTTGATACATTTTTTTAATAAAGTATTGGCATTTTTCAATAAAGTATTGGCTTTTTCCGTGTGAAAGTTTTGTTCCAATAACATTTACAAGCATACTGTTTGTTACAATGTGTGGAACTAATACCTGCAGGTAGTGAGGCTGAGCGGTCTAAGGCGCTGGATTAAAGTTCCAGTCTCTCTGGGAGGCGTGGGTTCAAATCCCACCACTGCCATTTACAAATATTACATAGCTGGAATGCAGCTGATGTGATGGCTTCGAGGTTGTACCACTTTTTGGGTTGTTGTGGTCGAGTGTTTAAGGCGATGGACTAGAAATCCATTGGGGTATCCCCCAATGAAAGGCATCCTTAGCATTGGTAGCAAACCAATGACATATCACATCATACACAATCTCAGCTGTGCCTTCATGAACAATATTGTAATATCTCATAGGTACTGGAAACCTAATGAAGCCAACAGAACCACATCATCTGCAAGAGCATAAACTGAATTCTAAGGTGCCCAGACTTGACACAATCCAACTCTGCTGAGTTAAACTCTCAATAACCTTCATGGATAAATCTTGCTGTCTTGAAATTGTCTTGAATCACAATCAGGAATGTCCTGTCTAAAATTAGTCTTACCGGCTGTTACACACAAAGCTAACTGGCTATAGTTAGCCTGTACGGATGCTAGCGGATATAGCTAACGTCACGTAGCCAGACAGCAACTTCGGCAGTAGAGTTTCGGTAAGCTAACACGACCGCGTTGTCGCCCACAATCAACCTGCAGTGATGTTTGAAATATAAACAATTACAATACTGGTGCGTGCTGGTTGGGGAGGACCATGATCCTGTCTGAAATGTCACAAACGGATTTAGGCATCTTCAGATCAGCTGATCGCGGGGCTCGTTCCCCGACCGGCGGATCACTCCCCGACCGGCGGATCACTCCCCGACCGGCGGATCACTCCCCGACGGAGGCGAGCTCCCCGACCGGCTCGCTCCCCGACCGGCGGCAGGCTCGCTTCCCGACCGGACGCTCGCTCCCCGACCGGAGACTCACTCCCCGACCGGCTCGCTTCCCGACCGGAGGCTCACTCGCCTACAGCACCCGCTCTCCACCGCAGCTTCGCCGCCACACACAAGCACCGGCCAAACAGCGACACGTTTTCACCGGAGGAAGAGGTAAACACTTAGAAATAACACTCGGGGATGCCTTCTATTACTATATCTAGATAAGTGTACCAGTACTTCTATTACTATATCTAGATAAGTGTACCAGTACTTCTATTACTATATCTAGATAAGTGTACCAGTACTTATCTGAACCAATGACAGGATCACTGTCACTAGATCGAAAGAAAACGTTGACGTTCACTCGGTGCTATTCACTGACAGTAAAAAGTAAAGTCATTGTATGCACTGCTGCGTTGCTAAAATAAAGGAGATAAATGAAGAAGACTTCCCCACAATCTTGACAATTCCTCATTTGCCCTCTCACGTCCGGTAGGTTCGTAATTATTCGGCTGCTGGCCTTTCCCCCTCTTCCTCCTCCCAGTCAGTCACCGTAGTTCTAGTGCTAGGCTGAGACTTCGCTTCCCACTATGACGTCATCGCCGAATTCACTTCATAAACCGCGAACACCAAAAATGACCAAAAACTAACTTTTAACACTATTTGGAGACATTTTTAAAAATTATATACATATGAGTGTTTTTTGTACCCAATAATCAACAGTGGTGGTTAACTTGCAACATGGGCTTTAAATAGCCTTCCAACATAGGGCTTAGTCCTTTAAATTGCATTACATTTCCTGAAATAACAAGCTTGTCTGACAACACACCTATGCTATTTGTTTGTATTTTAAGCCACGCTAATGCAATATTTTTGTCTCATTTTTCTTTAGAAACAACTGACCAAAGATTCATTCAGTGGCCTGTCTTGACAAAGAACCCAGTGATATATGTCTAGTGATATTTGTCAAAGGAATGCAACTGGTCGGACACTTTACAGAGGTTCCATAGTGTAGTAGTTATCATGTCTGCTTTACATGCAGAAGCTCCTCAGTTCAATCACCAGTGGAACCAGACTTATAGTTTTACATAAGAACTGCTGCCTGTTACCACCTGGCAATTGACATTTGAAAAGTCATGAAAAAGGATTGAATAACAAACGAATAAAAGCCCACAATAAAGTCTTTGAATGTTATCAGTCAACCCGGTCACAGTTGTACAGAGACTTAAACTATAGTTAAACTTGAAGGAAACTGGACTTTTTTAAAGGTGCTCCAAAGACTTTTTGTCTCTCACTGTTGGCAGTGTACCCATGGATGTACTATCACTGGATATGGACTGGCTTTCTTCTTTGTCTAGTGATATTAACGGAATGCGACTGGTCGTGCATTTTACCGAGGTTCCATAGTGTAGTAGTCATGACACCTGCTTTACACGCTGAAGTTCCTGGGTGAAATCCCTAGTGGAACCAGATTTATGGTTTGAAGTTAGAACTCTGTCCTGTTGCCACCTGGCAGGCATCAGTTGAAAAGCCTTCAAAAGTGTTTGGACGACAACCGAATAAAAGCCCCTAATTATGTCTTTGAAGGTTTTCAGTCAACCACGCCATATCCATATCTTATCCAGCGAAAAGTTAAACTTGGAAACTGGACTTGCTTTAAAGGTGCTCGAAAGATATTTTGTCTCTACTCTGAAAGACGTCTTAAGTGCTGACTTAACAACAGGGAAACCCAGCTATTTACCTTTGTGGGTTGGTTGAATGGTGTTTCGTGTGAGAATGGTTGATGGTCGTTCAGACTTGGTTTGGTCGGGCATTTTACAGAGGTTCCATAGTGTAGTAGTTATCTCGTCTGGACTTTCTTAAAGGTGCTCCAAAGACTTTTCGTCTCTCACTGTTGGCAGCGTACCCATGGATGTACTATCAATGGATATGGACTGGCTTTCTTCATTGTCTAGTGATGTATATTAAAGGAATGCGACTGGTCGTGCATTTTACCGAGGTTCCATAGTGTAGTAGTCATCACGTCTGCTTTACATGCAGAAGGTCCTGGGTTCAATCCCCAGTGGAACCAGCCTTATGGTTTCACATAAGAACTACCACCTGGCAATTGACATTTGAAAAGTCATGAAAAAGGATTGAACAACAAACGAATAAAAGCCCACAATAAAGTATTTCAAGGTTATCAGTCAACCCCGTCCCAGTTATACAGAGACATACAGTATAGTTAAACTTAAAGGAAACTGGACTTTCTTAAAGGTGCTTGTTAGAATTAACTAACTTTGTGTTTGTTGAATCTCTGAAGAAGAAGGCTTGGGTCCAATGGAAGGTTAACACAAAGATTTATTAAACAAAAATGATAAGACAAAGCACAAAGAACTACGCTGCAACGGGCTAGAAATAGTTGCTTCATCCAAGAGTTTTACATCTATTTCGCGCCGAAATCTCGTCTCCCTTCCACCTATATTCTTTCTACTCCAGGGGCGGTTCTCTTCCCCCCTTGTGAGTAAAGTCCCTCCTTATTGGCTCTTTGTTGCCATGGTCACAGGTAGGACGAGTCTGGTTGGTTTCTTCACTGTCCAATTAGGAAGGACGTGCTCTAACTTCCCCCTTTGGGGTCGTTTATTGGACACAGATCAAATGGTTATTATCATGTTAGTGAGAAGTTCTAACAGAATACAGTAAATCAACATTCCAGTGTCTTAGCCTAGTCTAAGACACCAGGTGGTTGAAGACAAATGGTTACTTCCTTTTTGTGGAGCAAACGGTGTCTTTCTATATGTTAATAGTCTTTTGTTCTAAACCTTTTGGCAGAGACCGAGGTAGAGAGGGGGGTAGGTGAGAGAACAAAAGGGCCGTCTTGATCTACCTTTCTTGAGACAAACAATGGTAATTACACAGCATGATATGGCGCCTACACCACTGAATCACTGAATTAGATCATATCTTTTCAACCCAACTGCGGCATACATCTTAATACATTAAAACATGTGTTATTACATAGTGATGAAACATTTAAACTTTATTTGATTCTACAGTCCCAACTTTTTCAAACCTTACTTGGTGTGAAACCTACTATAGACATAATAAAGTTTGTACAAAAACATAAAAACTATTAATAGAAAAAAATGTAAACAATAATGACAAATTTAGAGAATACTTCATGGTAGATGGCTAACTCAGGATGTAAACAATTACACAAAAAATTCATCTCCTTCCTCGACCTCGTTATCTGACTCCTCAACTTCTATCCAAGGTGCTGCAGGTGTTTTTTTTAGCAGTAACTGTCCCTCCTTTTCCTTAGTTAAGGCTGTGGTTATAAGCCGGTTTGCTAAAGTTCTAATGCAGGGAATGCAACAACATCCACATAGCAGTAGTATTGCACACATTATTGCTATTGACATGATGATGCTGTGGAAGAAAACATTGTACTCTCCAAACATGGAGTTGAAGATTTCAAATGATGTCTCTACACCACTGTTCTCAGCAAACTCTTCACTTAAGGTGGTAAGTCCTTGCAATGCCCGTGTGACTGAGCCATCTGTTGCCGTGTTATTGGGAATGTATGTGTAGCATGTAGTTTTGAACATTTTGCAGACTCCTCCCTTTTCCGCCAATATCATGTCAAGAGCAATTCTATTTTGATTTTGACATAAAAATATAACCAAAAAATGTAAACATCAGCTGCAAAAATTGTAAGAAACAAAAACATGATTTTACAAACAATTCACTTTCTTTGACCTCATCTGTGTTGTGGGACGGAAGGAGGACCCAAACGCAGTGTAGCGGTAAGAAGGCAAAAAAGGGTTTATTGAAGGAAAACAAGCTGCAACAGAATCCAAGAACACCAAAAACACAGGGAGCCAGGGAGGAACAAAAAACCGGAGCACGAGGGCTGGAACATACACAGGGGACGGCAACCAGGCAAAACGAGAAGAGGAGACAACAGGAGCTGGCACAAAAAAGAGGTGTTGACAGGTAGCAAAACAAGAAGGATCTAACAAGAGACAAAGGGAATACAGGGGTTAAATACATGAGGTAATGGGGAACAGGTGAGACGTCAGGTGCAGCACATCAGGGCGGGGCTGGACAATCAGACAAACAAAGCAAAGCTAGACAAGACAAGACAGGACAGGAAACCAAACCATTAGAAAATACAACAGGAAGTAGAACAAAAAGGCACAGGGAAACACAAGACAGGACCAGCAACATGAGACCAGAGAGAAAACAAGGACAAAAACACAAGGAGGCCAAAGAAAAGGGGAAAATGAACCCAAACAAAACCCCAAACCACAACAGGACCCCCCCAAAGACAGATCCCAGATGTCAAACCCAAATAAAAACCCAAAAGAGAACAAAAAACAACCCAGAGAGGGCGGAAGACACCAGGAAGGAGGGGACAGAGGGACGGGGAAACCAGGGGGCCAAAGGCACCAAGGACAGATGCAAACAGGGAGCACGGGGGACAAAGACAAAGGGGAGCCGGAACAAGGAACAAGGAAGGGAACGAGCGAGGGACCGAGAAGGAGGGACCGGGAAGGAGAGAGGGACCGGGAAGGAGAGAGGGACCGGGAAGGAGAGAGGGACCGGGAAGGAGAGAGGGACCGGGAAGGAGAGAGGGACCGGGAAGGAGGGAGTGAGAGAGGGACAGGAAGGAGGGAACGAGAGAGGGACAGGAAGGAGGGAACGAGAGAGGGACAGGAAGGAGGGAACGAGAGAGGGACAGGAAGGAGGGAACGAGAGAGGGACCGGAAGGAGGGAGCAATTGAGAAGGAGGGAGCAAGAGAGGGACGACAGGGAGAGGAAACGGCAAGAAAGAGGAGGAGCCGAGAGAGGCAAAGTGGAAGAGACAGGGAGACGGAGGAGGCGAGGAAAACGTAAGAGGAGACAGGACGGAGGCCAGAGGACGCGGGAGGAAAGGTAGCGAGCTGAAAAGGGATGGGACAAGGGACCAGACGAAGAAAAGACACCAATACCGGGCACAGGGAAGTCCAGGACAAGGGCCGGAAACTGGTAGCGAGCGAGGGACCAGAGGAGAGAAAACCGAGGAGAGATAAAGGGTAGGGACACAGGGAGACAGCGAGCGGGACACAGAGAGAGAAAGACAAAGAGCAAGACAGACAGAGAGGGAGGAGGAAACAGAGCGGCAGAGACACAGAGACCCTCATAGAAGGAGAGAGAGCGACAGAGAGAAACAGACAAAACCGAACGAGAGAGAGAGAGACACAGAGGACAAGACAGACCTACAGACACAGGGAACGAAAAAGACAGGGGATAAGACACCAGGCCGGAGAACAAAACCGACAGAGAAAGGGAGAGACGGAGAGACAATGAAGAGGGAGAGGGAGACAAAGAGAAAGAAAGATGAAAAACGCAGAGAGCCAGACAGGCAAAGAGGGAGCAAGATAGAGACACAGTGACCGAGAGGGAGAGCCACAGAGAGCAAGGCTGACAGGAAGGGAAAAGAGACAGAATGTCAAATATACACAGACAGAGAGAGACAGGGACACAGAGAGCAAGACAGACAGACACAGGGAACAAAAGAGACAGAGCAATGGGGACAAGTAAAGGGACGGGGCTAGGACCGAGACAAGCGAGGGATTGGAGGAGAGGGGTAAGAGAAAGGGAGCAGAGAAGGTACCAGGGGAAGGCAAAGAGAGAGCGAAAGGGAGCCTGGTGAGTCACCCACACAAACAAGCAGAAAAAGGGACCGGAACCCGGAGAGCAGGACAGACACAAGGAAAAAGAGAGACACCCACACAACCAAGCAGAAAAAAACAAAGCGAAAGGGACAGAGGGAGAGGGACACACCGAGAGACGGGACGGACGGAGAGGGAGGCAAAGCGACCCAGACAGCGGGACCGAAAGAGAGCAAAAGGGACACACAGAGAGGCCGGATGAGTGGGGGCAAAGAGACAAAACGAGGGAGAAGACGGGACACAGAAAGCCAGACAGGGACCGAATGAGACAGAGGGGAGAAGGGGACCGGGACACAGAGCAATATAAACAGGGAAAGAGGGACAGAGGGTGGGAAACACACGCACACAGGGAGAGAGGTACAGAGACACAAGGAGTGAGGCAGACCATTACAGGGGCTCAGAGAGACAAAAAGAGAAACACAGAGAGACGGAGGCAGAGAGGCGAGTAACGAGACAAGGCGGGTGAAAAGACGAGACCAAGGAGAGGGATGGGACGAACGAGGAGGGGACAAGACGACAAGACAAAACAAGGGAGACACGGAAACAGAAGACACACACACCAACCAACAGAACGAGGGAGCAACATACACAGACCCAAAAAATGGGAGAGGGAGAGTCACAAACACCAGGACCGAAGAAGGACAACGGGAAGGGAATCAGGAGGCGTGAGGGGATGTGTGAGGGTGCCCAAGAGAGGGCGCACCAGGGGGCCCAACAGCGGGCATACGAAAAAGCCCAGCAGAGGGCGCATGAGGACCACGAGGAAGCCCCACTGACGGCGACCCGTGGGGGAACTGGTCCATGGAGACTCCCGGGGAGGACTGTTCAGTTACGACTCCCCGGGAGGGCTGGTCCGTGGTGGCTCCCAGAACCACGGTATCAGCCGGTTCCGCAGATTCGGGAGGGGACCAAACTCCCGGTCTACCTCCTCCCACCGCACCATCATTAGGTGCCACGTCTCAGTGGGATCCCCGTCATGCATGCGGCTGAACGCAGGGGACATGAGGTCCGCCAACGGTTCCAGCGGGTGGAGGAGCGGCTTGAAGATATACACTGCTGGGTCCATGATTGGTTAGATCCTTCTGTTACGGGACGGATGGAGGACCCAAACGCAGTGTAGCGGGTAAGACGGGAAAAAGGTTTATTGAACGAAAACAAAGCAGCAACAGAGTCCAGGAACACCAAAAACACAAGGGGGAACAAAAAACCGGAGCACCAGGGCTGGAACATACACAGGGGACGGCAACCTGGCAAAAACAAGACTGGGTGACTTCAGGAGCTGGCACAACGAAGTGGTGCAGACAGGCGACGGAACAAGAAGGATCTAACAAGAGACAAAGGGAACACGGGTTAAATACATGAGGTAATGAGGTAACGGGGAACAGGTGAGACGTCAGGTGCAGCACATCAGGGCGGGGCTGGACAATCAGACAAACAAAGCAAAGCTAGACAAGACAAGACAAGACAGGAAACCAAACCATTAGAAAATACAACAGGAAGTAGAACAAAAAGGCACAGGGAAACACAAGACAGGACCAGCAACATGAGACCAGAGAGAAAACAAGGACAAAAACACAAGGAGGCCAAAGAAAAGGGGAAAATGAACCCAAACAAAACCCCAAACCACAACATGCATACCACTGTATGGATGTATACCTGCATGCATTTCAACATCTATGTACTTAAAAAAAAGTCACAGTGCCGTATTGACACAAAAAAAGAATTTTACAGCAGAAAGCACCATTTTAAGGACACACAGTAGACCTACAATGTAATTGTAATTGCACTGCTGAAAATAGTAAGAACCTTCTTCATCACAAACCTGATGGTGCAGTACTTGATCCACATGGATCCACTTGCTGTCCCTCTGGCTGTTCCTCTCTCTGTCCCTGTTACGCCCCAGTCTA
The DNA here is from genome assembly GCA_026937815.1 of Etheostoma perlongum. Lineage (NCBI taxonomy): Eukaryota > Metazoa > Chordata > Actinopteri > Perciformes > Percidae > Etheostoma > Etheostoma perlongum. Next base: position 40,014 of record JAEKDQ010000935.1, read on the forward strand.
GGGGTGCCTAGGACGCAACACAAATCGGAATAACTTGCCCCATCTTCCCCGTCCCCCAAGCAGCCACAAAACATAAGTGTTGGTCCCAATATAGTTATTGGACACAATTATATATATTTGACATAAATGTTATATAAACAAAGATATAACGTAACTAAACTATAGGGTGGCCTACTATCCAAACAACAAACAAAACAACCCTGTCTTGAAAGTAAAAAGGTAACCTAACAAACCATAAAGGCCAAAAGAATAACAATAACTTACCTTCCTAACTAAAGAAAACAGGAGAAAACTAAACACATTTAAAGGTCCACCCATACAATTAGAAACTGAACTATACACAAACAAAAGACACCATGTGGCATGTGGCATGTGGCATGTGGCATGTTGCATGTTGGGAGGCGAGGAGACATTGGGAGCCTGCTGGCTTCCCTCTGTCTCCCTCTTGACGTCGCCATATTGCTCCCTTAAAATCCCTGTCCCAATCCCAGATAGCTGCCTCCACCAATCAGCTTGAGCAATGGCACAGCCTATTTACATAGAGAAAAAACAGGGCATGCACACACACAAAACAACAACAGACCCCAGTCGTAACAGTCCCATTTATATTTTCTTCCTCCTCACTCTCTTCTTCACTTCACCTGCTTCTTCATCCTCCTTACCCTCTTCTTCATCCTCCTCACCCTCTTGAATATACAGTGCCTTGCGAAAGTATTCGGCCCCCTTGAAGTTTTCAACCTTTTGACACATTTCAGGCTTCAAACATAAAGATACAAAATCAGTATCAGACCACTGCAAATCTACCAAGACCTGGCCGTCCTTCTAAACTTTCAGCTCAGACAAGGAGAAGACTGATCAGAGATGCAGCCAAGAGGCCCATGATCACTCTGGATGAACTGCAGAGAACTACAGCTGAGGTGGGAGAGTCTGTCCATAGGACAAAATCAGTCGTACACTGCACAAATCTGGCCTTTATGGAAGAGTGGCAAGAAGAAAGCCATTTCTCAAAGATATCCATAAAAGTCTTGTCTAAAGTTTGCCACAAGCCACCTGGGAGACACACCAAACATGTGGAAGAAGGTGCTCTGGTCAGATGAAACAAAAATGGAACTTTTTGGCCACAATGCAAAACGATATGTTTGGCGTAAAAGCAACACAGCTCATCACCCTCAACACACCATCCCCACTGTCAAACATGGTGGTGGCAGCATCATGGTTTGGGCCTGCTTTTCTTCAGCAGGGACAGGGAAGATGGTTAAAATTGAGGGGAAGATGGATGCAGCCAAATACAGGACCATTCTGGATGAAAACCTGTTGGAGTCTGCAAAAGACCTGAAACTGGGACGGAGATTTATCTTCCAACAAGACAATGATCCCAAACATACAGCAAAATCCACAAAGGAATGGTTCACAAATAAACATATCCAGGTGTTAGAATGGCCAAGTCAAAGTCCAGACCTGAATCCAATCGAGAATCTGTGGAAAGAGCTGAAAACTGCTGTTCACAAACGCTCTCCATCCAACCTCACTGAGCTCGAGCTGTTTTGCAAGGAAGAATGGGCAAGAATGTCAGTCTCTCGATGTGCAAAACTGATAGAGACATACCCCAAGCGACTTGCAGCTGTAATCGCAGCAAAAAGGTGGCTCTACAAAGTATTAACGCAAGGGGGCCCAATAATTTTGCACGCACCACTTTTCAGTTTTTTATTTGCTAAAAAAGTTTAAAATATCCAATAGATTTTGTTCCACTTCACAATTGTGTCCCACTTGTTGGTGATTCTTCACAAAAAAATTTTTTTTTATATCTTTATGTTTGAAGCCTGAAATGTGTCAAAAGGTTGAAAACTTCAAGGGGGGCTGAATACTTTCGAGGCACTGTACCTCTCTGTGTGTTACGACTGCTGTCATATTTGTTTCTGTGATTTGCTGTGTGTGTGCATGAGTCCTGTGTTCATATTGTTTTAACATGCATAATGAGCTGTGCGATAGTGGGGGAGATAACTGGTGGAAGCAGATATGCCCAACCCATGATTGGCTGTAGCTGGGGATCACCAGATACTTAAAGAGCCAAGACGGCGGCAACTGGTGGACATTCCTCGTTATTATAATGGACAGTATCTCCGCCTGTCACGTGGTAAATTGGGGTTCAATTCCTACCAGCTGCTAACCAATGCTACAAGGCCTTGAGGAAGTCCTGGAAAACGCGTTGGACTACTCATGAGGGGAAAGTGGCCCTTGGCTCAGGCTGTGTTCAGCATGGGAGAAGACCTCTTGATCCTACATGGGAATATTGTCAAGCGATGGAAAGAGCACAACTCCTGGACAATTCCCTCCAAGAGCAAGCACTAGGTGACAGAGGCAAGGAAAAACTTCCTTTTAAGAGGCAGAAACCTCAAGCAATAGTTTTCTAATCAGCAATAAATATAACAATTTCTGATCAACCCATAGCAATTGCATGCTTACAATAACATACTGGTTAAAGCCCCGCCCATTTCAAGACAACCCAACCCACTTCGGGTTAAGTCCTGTCCACTTCCGGGTTTGGCCCCGCCCAGTCCGAGTACAGATACAGATAATTCATATGGTTAACAGATACAGATAATGCTGTACTCGCTCATTCTTATCAGACACTTCTTGAGTTAATCTTCCACTTTTTTGCCTGTACATATGTAACTACAGCTCTGATTTAATAAAGGACTAATGTCGGAGATCGTACACCAGCTAAATACCGATTCCCATACTGGGAGTTGAACCCAGGCCACCTGGGTGAAAACCAGGAATCCTAACCGCTAGACCATATGGGACTGACTATTTAATAATAACAGGGATTTCATGAATCAATTCATAGTCTGGCTGGAAACAGGCCTTCTCTAAAGAATGAAGACGCTTCTTTAAGTTTTATCTTGAAGCTTTTGAGTGTTCTTTAGGTTTTTATCTGCTTTAACTATTACCGGACAGCGGGGGCACGGAGCAGAGCAGAGCGGCCGTTAGGGAGGAATTCTCCTCCGTGTTCAGCTCCATTTTGAACTGGCAGTAAAAAACTTGGCGGAACTTTATGACAAATAGAAATGTTGACAGGTTGATTTCTGTTAATAACAAACACAACTATAAACAATAGAAAAAGAAAATATATATATGAAAAGCCGTCTTGGTTCATCTTTCCACTGTTCCTACAATCACCACTCTGGTCTGGTTGGAAACTAAAGGATCTAAACTAAAAGGATGTTCCTCTTTAACTAAAAGGTCTATCTCTGTAGGGATCCATCCCATAATGTTGTCACACACTTAGAATAATAATCAGAGTTTGTCAGCAGCAACAACACAACCTTTAGTGGACGCTGACTTTACCTTTAGATTAGGGAGTTTAAACAGACACACAACAAGAAGAATAAATCCATCAAATCAAGCCCCCAATAATCAGCATGTGGCCTTGTTTTATTTCAGGTAGTTAGCATGGAGCTGTTCCACATTCCCAGACATTTAAAACAAGTCAATCATTGGTGTTATTCTACCAGTCAGATGACTAAATCAGCTGTTTGCTATTTGAGCTGCCCTGTTTCCTGCTGCTCCATCATTCTTTAGTGTCCTCTGGAAACACGTTGCTGTCCTTTATGTTTGTTTTGGATGACATCATCAGTGTCTTTGCTTTAGTCTGAAGAAACTCCAACAGATTTAAAACCACATGCAGTCACAGAAAATACAAACAGGGAATAGAAAATATCAGACCAAGTATATGAAAAGAAAAGTCCACAAAGTAGGAAAATATAATGTTAATCTACCAAACAACAATAACTGGAGAGCATCCAATTAAACATGGCCGACTTCCAGTATGTTGGTAATGAAGAGAGGAATGTTTGGACATATTACAGATTCATTTTATTTTTATTTAACCTTTATTTAACCAGGAACAATCCCATTGAGCTACAGTAACTCTTCTTCCCGGGAGTCCTGCCAAGACAGGCGGCAATAAGTTTCATAATACATAAAAGACAGGACAATGGTTCCGTACCACACCACAAATCTCTATAGATACTACAACACAAACAAGACATTACACTTAACTTAAGCTAATGCATACATACAACTTAAAAACAGTTCCCACCGAGATTTAAACTCAAATCGCTGGATTCAGAGTCCAGAGTGCTAACCATTACACCATGGAACCTTTAAAAGTGGTGCAAGGGTTTGCTAGGCAGTTTCTTTCATAATATCCACATGTATGATATTGAAGGCACACAACAATCACTATGAACCAAAAATTATTGGCCAACTTAAGTCATTTAGTTAGCTAAGCGTTCAGAGGATGGAGCTCAGACTATCACAGCACAACAAGCACTTTAAATGTAGTATATTTATTGTATTACGGTCCAGTTTTTATGGGTGTTACGGCGGGTATGAGCACTGTAGTTTGCATTTTTATGGATGAAATAAACTTGACATGCTTTACTCTACAGCAGGAGGAGACATTTCACTTCAGACACTTGCAGCAACAGATGCTTTGTTAAAAATTAACTTACTAGAAATAGAATTAATGCTCATACAAGCATAGTAACTAGCAGAGGATGGTTTTGATCCATCGACCTCTGGGTTATGGGCCCAGCGCGCTTCCCGCTGCGCCACTCTGCTCAGCTGTTAGTATCCAGGGGTTGGAAAATCTGTGATTCACATTTTGAGGGAAGGTTTGGGAACCCGCGGCAACCAAGGCTCCAACAGCTTACGGGTTGTAAAGTTAAACATTTGGTAGAACTTTTATGTGAGCTTCCTGATTACTCACACATTGATCATTTACATTTAACACTTGTGATTGGCTGGTGTTTTAAAAAAAAGGGCATTGTGAGTACAGATATAAACATCAGCAAGGAGTCTACCAAGTTGCCTCGTATCATTTTAGTTTGGAAAGCGGCACACCAAGTCAGTTTCACCGCGATGGTCGGGTTGACTAGGGTTTTCCACTGCTCTCGAGCAGACGGCTGTACTCACTCTGGGTCTTTAATCCTGCCACCTTTTTAAAAGTTTTTTTCACATTGAGCAATTAGAAGTGTATGTTTTAACAAATCAGCGCTCTCTTATTTCAGTTCTGCAGGAGCGGAACCAGTGAGTCCAGTGCGTGGGCTGGCTTTTTGGCGAAGCCTTCAACTGTTTGGTGCAACATGAATTGCACAAGTGTAATAGTGTAAAAAGAATAGGAGAAATAAATGTGGACTCTTAAACATCAGATCTCTCTCTTCTAAAAGTGTACTATTAAATAAATTAATTGATAACATGACTTTTCCCATTTTGACAAACTGTTTTGATCACTTGAGGTATTTCAGTAAAGTCTTTGGTCTTGGACAGTTAGCTTGCAATCTAAAACTGTATATCTATTACTATTGTCAACTATTGTCTCTGGAACAATAGTTGGCAGTTGGAAGAGTAATGGCTCTTTACAGTGAATCAGCAAAAGAAGATGTTCACAAATTCACTCACTTAATGCTGGTTACAATATTATAAAATCAACAATGCCAGACAAAAATGACAAAGTGTGATACATTTTTTTTAATATAGTATTGGCATTTTTCAATAAAGTATTGGCTTTTTCCATGCAAAAGTTTTGTTCATTTACAATCAACATTTACAAGCATACTGTTTGTTACGATGTTGGGAACTAATACTTGCAGGTAGTGTGGCCGAGTGGTCTATGGCGCTGGAGCCCTCTCTGGGAGGCCAACCATCACCTGGAATGAGTCCGACTTACTGCAGAGAACCCATACACAGCCCTCGCTTTGGTCATACAGACATTGGATGGCCCTGAGAAGGGACCCCTCACCCCATAATCCCGCCGCTCCCACAGTGTCTCCCGGGGGACCGGTCAAACGCCTTCTCCAGATCCACAAAACACCTGTAGACTTGTTGGGCATACTACCAGGCTCCCTCCAAGATTCTTGAGCACACAGAGAGGGAAGATCTTATCCGTGGTTCCACGACCAGGGACGGAATCCCATTGTTCCTCTTCAATCCGAGGTTCGACGATCGGCGAACCCTCCTTTCCAGCACCTGGAGTAGACTTCACCAGGGAGGCTGAGAAGTGTGATACCCCTGTAATTGGCACACAACCTCTTGTCCCCCTTTTTGTGAGGGGAACCACCACCCCGGTCTGCTTTCCTTAGGTACTGTCCCAGAAAAACGCAATGTTGAAGAGGGTGTCAACCAAGAAACCCCCTCCACACCCAGAGCATTCAGCATTTCTGGACGGATCTCATCATTCCTTGGGGCTTTGCCACTGTGGAGTTGTTCACTACCTCAGCGACTTCCACCAGAGAAATTGTCGACAATCCCCCATCATCCTCCAGCTGGATTTAGGAGTTCCCCCACAGAGAGATGACATTCACCTCTCCACCACACATAAGGTGATGGTTCCCGGAGAACATAAATACAGTAAAATAGAAACTGTAAAACATGTATGATTAAAGGGCTTGCTGTGCTGTCTGATAAAAGAGAGAGCATACTGCTTTCTTTTGTGTGACAGAAGGTATTAGTCTACCACTACGCTCCATAACCCTACCAACCCTACCACTCAGATTACCACAGGAGGTAATATTGTTTGCAGCTCTTTTAAAGACTCTACCATAATACCTGCTGGAGATGTCAGTTCCTCATACATGTAAAGCATGCGCTCTACCACTGAGCTACATCCCCTGAAGATTTTTTTTCTGAGATAGACTTAGACTTATCTTAATTAATCCTTTTGGGATGACTCCTGCAAGGAAATTGAAATATCACTGAATAAAAGAAGAAACCTGGGTAAAACATGTAATGTTAATGTTGTATATGGCTTCAAAACCTGTAAATGTAACTGCGGTGGCTGGAAATCAAACCTGGGCAAAATGCTTGCACTGCTATAGTATAAATCATAGTCGAAAAGTAAAACACCTGTTGCCTTTCTGCTGGATAATACAACGATCACTGCAAATCTTGTAACACAGATTGAAAAGAAATACAATGGGGAGACTGGTGGCTTCCAGTACCTATGAGATAACACAATATTATACGTGAAGGAACATCTGCAATTTGGTAAACTGTGATGTGGCATTGGTTTGCTACCACTCTTAAAGAAAGCCACTCGTTGTCGGCAGGATTCGAACCTGTGCAGAGAGCCTTAACCACTCGGCCACGACAACCTTAAAAGCAGAGCCATACCTGTTTGCACAAATGTTCATAAACTTTTCAATTGGTTAGTAGTAGTTACCAGACACGGCAAATTGCATATTGTAGTGCGCTGCCTGTGTCTGTGTATCCTCATGGAGGCAGCTTGATTGATTGATATGCTCCCTTATTTGTACCATAACAGAGATCTAATATTTTATCAAATCGGGTTGGGCAAGTAACCTTTCTGGTTACTTCTTGACAACTAAATCAAGTAACCACACAATGAAAACTAGTGCGATGGCTGGGATTCGAACCCAGGTCAACTGCTTGGAAGGCAGCTATGCTAACCACTATACCACCATCGCTGCACAACTCGGTGGATGTCTTTAAAGGTTGGATTTTTCCTTTTCATTAAAGTAAGGCATTAAGATCAATTTCCCCAAAAGATGATTTTTTAAATTCCTGTGGGCGTGGCAGGCAACCTACAGTATTTGGGTGCGCTGCTCTGATTCACCTGTGTAGAATGTTGTGTTGCACATGTCTGCTATTTTTTTTATTTGGGGTGGCCAGCGACATTTCTAGGCCTCTGTGTAGAACCGCCACTGAAGGCACATCTGCGATTTGGTATAATGTGATGTGTCGCCTAGACCGGCGCGGGAGGGTGTATAACTGCAAACATGGCACCGCTTCGCTTTTCTGCTTCTCTTCATAGTTGTCAGATTAATTTACCAAAATCATGTTTGTCGCTGTGGTCCTGCTACACATTCTGCGATGCCCTGTTACATCCTGCTAGGCCAAATCACAACAACAGTTGTCTCACTGCGCTTCTCATAAAACAGCAAGTCTAGACCATACTCTGTGATGTTATTTACAGAAATTCAACAATTCGCACCAAGAGCAAGCACTAGGCGTCAGAGGCAAGGAAAAACTTCCTTTTAAGAGGCAGAAACCTTGAGCAAAACCATGGCTTAGGGTAGGTGGTCATCTGCCTCGACCGGTTGGGGGTGAGAGAAAGAGACAGACAGAGAAAGAGAGAGACAGAGAGAAAGACAGACAGAGAAGAGACAGACAGAGAGAGAGACATAGAGAATTGCAGCAGATGGTGTCGAGCAGGAACGTGGAGGAAGCAGGTGACTCCCGATGGGAGCAATCCTGCGCTTTCAGACTTGGAGGGGGCTGACTTTGGGTTGGGAATCAGTGGCTGTCCCAAGTGAAGAAGTTCTTGTATCTCAAAGGCATATTTTAAATAGTACAACTTGTTCCAACGCAAAAAACACTATACTACTGAAACTTTGGATGATCGCCTCCGCCTGTCACACGGAAGACTGGGGTTTGATTCCCCGATGGGGAGATTTATCTACCAGCTGCTAATTATTTACCAAGGCTACATCGACACTACTACATCTGTCAGAGTAGTTTGGATACGAGGACTAACCATGGCAAAAGATATGCGTTTTTAAGAAAGTATTAGAGTGGATATACTCCAAGAAAGACAAAGGTTTTACAACACGATTGAGCATGATCCTGTTTTCAAAGATATGTTTTCAGTGACGATATGATCACCTACCTAAGGATCCAGGAACGTAGGAAGACAGCAGGAATGTAAGACGGATCCAGGAACGTAAAACAACAACTATGAGGCTAAGAAGTTGAGGTTCAGGTCATTCAATTCAATTAAATTTTATTTAGATAGCGCCAAACCACAACAACAGTTATCTCACTACTTTTTCATAATAGAGCAGGTCTAGACCATACTCTGTGATGTTATTTACGGAAACCCAACAATTCCCACCATGAGCAAGCACTAGGCGACAGAGGCAAGCTATGCCTATGCAGAGAAGCTAAAACAGGAGCGATGGCACCTTATTTCCTGGTTCCTGTCAGAACACGTGCTGCAGCATTCTGCATCAGCTGAAGAGTCTTTGTGGACTTTTTCAAGCAGCCTGACAATAAAGAATTGCAGTAATCCAGTTTAGAAGTAAAACATGCATGGACTAGTTTTTCTGCATCATTTTTAGACAGGATTTTCCTGAATTTGATGACTACTGCACTATGGAAACTGCAGTAGGCCTGGCCACAATTTCACATCAGGAATATTTTCCGTGTAGGTTATTTAGAGCTCAACTCAGCAGAGTTTGATTGTGCGAAGTCAACATGAACAAAGAGATGTGTTTCCGCCCTGTTTCGAACAGGGGACCTTTCACATGTGAGGCGAACGTGATAACCACTACACTACGGAAACTGATGAAAAAGTATTTTTTGCATGTTCGTGGGGAAATGCACCATTCATATTTTACTGTAAATGTTTAAAATGTTGTTAGACATGTTAATTTTTGACACATAGAGATTTTAAACTGGATTCAGTCACAGATGCTTTGTCATGGATTTGAGTGACAGCGAATATGTAGTAAACCTTAATATATCTACATGTATTTACTGTGGCATAAATGCAGGAATAGGGCCACCTATCGATTGATGTGCCAAAAGTAGAGCTTGGCCATTCCTCGTTAGTATAATGGACAGTATCTCCGCCTGTCACGCGGAAGATCGGGGTTCGATTCCCCGACGGGGAGATTTTTCTACCAG
>JAEKDQ010000936.1:0-22000 GCA_026937815.1 Etheostoma perlongum
TAAACCTTAATATATCTACATGTATTTACTGTGGCATAAATGCAGGAATAGGGCCACCTATCGGTTGATGTGCCAAAAGTAGAGCTTGGCCATTCCTCGTTAGTATAATGGACAGTATCTCCGCCTGTCACGCGGAAGATCAGGGTTCGATTCCCAGACGGGAAGATTTTTCTACCAGCTTAGGCCTCGAGGAAGTCCCACCAAACGCGGTGGACTACTCATGAGGGGAAAGCAGGCCTTGGCTAAGGCTGTGTTCAGCATGGGAAGAGAACTCCTGACCCTAAATGTCAAGCGATGGATAGAGCACAACTCCTGGACATGAACAACACGTCTCAAGGCGCAGAAGGAGGTGGGAGAGTGTCAAGTCTGGGCACCTCAGAATTCCTTTTATGCTCTTTGCAGATGATGTGGTTCTGTTGGCTTCATCAGGCAGGGATCTACAGCGCCCACTGGGGCAGATTAAAATCCAGTGTCAAGCAGTCGGGATCAAAGTCAGCCCCTCCAAGTCTGAAAGCGCAGGATTGCTCCCATCGGGTTGGGAGTCAGTGGCTGTCCCAAGTGAAGAAGTTCTTGTATCTCAAAAGCATATTTTAAATAGTATTGAATTGAATTGAATTGAAAGCCTTTATTGTCATTGTACCAGTACAATGAGATTTGGAGAGCAACTCTCTATAAGTGCACACATTAATAACACATATATACATATACAATACATTAGTGCAAGTCTGAATGTAGGTTGAGTATGGTGACAGCTTTGGGGAAAAAGCTATCCCTGAGTCTGTTTGTTCTGGCCCGTATTGACCTGAAGCGCCTGCCTGAGGGCAACAGGTTAAAGAGATGGGAGCCGGGGTGGGTGGTGTCCCTCAGGATGTTTCTGGCCCTACTGAGACAACGGGAGTTGTAGATGGCAGTCAAAGAGGGCAGAGGGCAGACAATTATTTTTTGTGCAATGTTTGTCACCCTCTGCAATCGCTTCCTGTCGGCCTCCGTGCAGCTGGAGTGCCACACTGTCGCAGCTGGAGTGCCACACTGTCGCAGCATAGGTCAACAGGGTCTCGATGGTGGAACGGTAGAAGGTCACCAGCAGCTGAGTTTTTAGTTGTTCCTTCCTGAGGACCCTCAGGAAGTGTAGCCGCTGCTGGGCCTTCTTGACCATAGCTGTGGTATTGGCCGACCAGGAGAGGTCTGCAGAGATGTGAATGCCGAGGAATTTGAAGGACTCCACTCGCTTTACACATCCCCCGTTGACGTACAGGGGGGGCAGGGGCGGCTTTGTTCCGCCTGAAGTCCAGGATGAGTTCCTTGGTCTTGTTGATGTTTAGTGCCAGGTTGTTTGATGCACACCACTCACTAAGTTTCAGGACCTAATCAGCCCCACCACCGTTGTATCATCAGCGAACTTGATGATGCTGTTCTCTGGGTGGGCGGGACTGCAGTCGGATGTGTATAGGGAGTAGAGTAATGGGCTCAGCACGCAGCCCTGTGGAGAGCCCGTGCTAAGAGTGCGGGAAGAAGAGAGGTGAGGACCCAGTTTCACCTGCTGGGGTCGGTTGACTAAAAAGTTCTTTATCCAGGAGCAGGTTTGTGGTGGCACCCCCAGGTTGATTAGCTTGGGGATCAGAATGTCCGGTATTATTGTGTTAAAAGCTGAGCTGAAGTCAACGAAGAGCATCCTAACGTAGCTCCCCTGTTTCTCCAGGTGACTCAGCGCTGAGTAGAGAGCAATGGCTATGGCGTCTTCGGTGGATCTGTTAGTCCGATATGCAAACTGATGCGGATCCAGTGTGGAAGATAGACAGGCTTTGATGTGTTTCAAAACCAGTTTCTCTAAGCATTTATTGATGACTGGGGTGAGTGCTATGGGGCGAAAATCATTGAGGCTGGTCGTGGGTGACTTTTTAGGGATCGGGATGATTATAGCAGACTTCAAGCAGGGTGGAATGACAGCTTGTTCCAGAGATAGATTGAAGATGTCTGTGAAGACCTGTGATAGCTGCCAAGCACATGCCTTGAGCACCTTCCCAGGTACTCCATCAGGACCAGCAGCCTTTCTGGGGTTCACTGCACAGAGCGCCCGCCACACATCCTGTGCCTCAATATTTATGATATTACAATATTATTTTTCATATCATATTACATTATTAAAGGTATCAACATATTACTACTAATGCAGATGGTCACAAAAGGTGTGGCTGTACTTGCAATTCAGTATGTTGCGCAAATTCATGTCCACTAAAATTTAAATAATTGCTAAATTTTTTTTCCAAATATCACTTTTCAGTCGTTAGCTTCAGAGCCAAACACTCCATGTCAGAAGTGGGATTTGAACCCACGTCTCCAGTGGAGAGTGCGACCTGAACGCAGCACCTTGGACCACTCGGCCATCCTGACTGAATAACCCAATGCTTAGTATAATCTCACACAGAAATAATAATATGGTCCCTCAACTATGTCATGATATAGTATGTTCTCAGTCATCCAGGTCGTAGTTATCAAAGGAAGGTTTCCCAATTGCCAGTCCAAATATATGGGTGTTTTTGGGGACATGGAAGAAAGTCACCAGTGTGGCAATGTGCTTGACAATGGCAATACATTGCTTGGATTTGAAGGCATCTTACCGACTCTGTGACCCAATGTGCAATGCAGGCTAAATACAATATGTGGTGGGAATCAAGATCCACCAAGGTTTCTGTCCAAGATGTCCACCTGTGTCCAGAAATGTCCCTACCAGATGGGAAATAGACTGAGATTTGGGTCAACATTGTGGAAATATCTTCAATATGTTCAACTGAGTCTAAATCTGGAACTCCTTTAAGTTAACAAAAAGTACAGGTGACTGCTCAACATGCCCCCCACCAACATACTGTTTTCAGTCCAACGTCCAAGAATATTTTACCCGTTAGCCTACTTTAAACTACATGTGGACAGTGTAGAGGTTGACTTTTTTCATTTTAACAGATCTCTGGCTTAAAACAAGGTTCCACCGAGACTTGAACTCGGATCACTGGATTCAAAGTCCAGAGTGCTAACCATTACACCATGGAACCACTGTTCTAAAAGACAACATGGGTTTGCAAGGTACCTTCTTTCATAATATCAACACTTATTCACACAACAATCAGAAAGAAGATTTGATGAAAATGCAGCATTTACTGGCTCACTTAAGTCATTTAGTAAACTAAGCGTTGACACAGGATGTGGAAAAAGGCAAGTCATGAAAAGGTTTTAAAGGACTTGCCACAAACAATGAATACAGCAGTAGATTAGTCTACTGTGTACACATGGAAAGGTTACGTGGGTTGATAATGCAGATGGTCACAAAAGGTGCGGCTGTACTTGCAATTTAGTATCTTGCGCAAATTCAAGTCCACTAAAATGTAAAGAACTGTTAAGTTAATTTTTCCAACTATCACATTTCAGTCATTAGCTTCAGAGGGAAACACTTCATGTCAGAAGTGGGATTCAAACCCACGCCTCCAGTGGAGACTGCGAGCTGAACGCAGCGCCTTGGACGACTCGGCCATCCTGACTGACTAACTCAATGTTTAGTATAATCTCACACAGAATAATATGGTAACTCAACTATGTCATGATATTGTAGGTTCTCAGTCACCCAGCTTTTTTGTTTGTAGATGGAAAGAATGTATTGTTTAATATTGGCAGCCAGCTCAAAAAAGCTTGGCTTCTTTTTCAAAAACTTTGATTTATGTAAATAAAATTTGGTTAAAATAATAATTAGATTTATCGTGGTGTAATACTCTGAATAAAGCTCTCTATCATGTTGAGTGAATCCAAACAATACAATTTCCCAATGTAATGTAAATTGAGGGTAAATATGAAGAGCAATAAAATGTGATAATCTGCTCTATAGTTTCCGGTGTTGGATTCCAAGCCATCGCAGTAGCTTTCTTTGAGTGATGTTACTTTTTAACTTTGATTTAAAAATGCGCAAAAATGCGTCGCTGATGCAGGTTTCATCAGATGTAGCTACGTTAATATGGAACAACACAACTATAACATTCAGAAATAAGCAAACTATATGTATGGCAAAATTGTTACTCTAACAGTTATTAACGTTTTTCAATTGATTGCAACAAACGTAATCACGAATTTTCCCCGTCTAGAAAATTAATCGCAATTTCGCATTTTTGACCCTCTGAATTTGCCGTTGGACACACCTCCGTATGAGACGAGACCGCATGAGACGGGACGGATGACATGGGACGCTCCAGGCTGCAGCCATATCCGTCTCAGTCATCCGTCATTTGCAAATGTTACATAGCTGGAAGGCAACAAATATGGGCACTTGGAGTGTAGATGAGGTTATCTCTTATGACAATGCCCTGTTTTTAATGACCACCCAATCGTAAGTGTTCAATGTGAAATTCGTCATTCATTGCCATAATTGTAGGTAAGTGACAGGGCGCATGTCGACCGTCACGGTAGCGATGCGCTACCTATACCATCCAAAGCCTGAGACTGAAGGTACAGTGCCTTGTGAAAGTATTCGGCCCCCTTGAACTTTTCAACCTTTTGACACATTTCAGGCTTCAAACATAAAGATATAAATTTTTTATTTTTTGTGAATAATCACCAACAAGTGGGACACAATTGTGAAGTGGAACGAAATCTATTAGATTTTTGAAAGTTTTTAACTAATAAAAAACTGAAAAGTGGTGCGTGCAAAATTATTCGGCCCCCTTGCGTTAATACTTTGTAGAGCCACCTTTTGCTGCGATTACAGCTGCAAGTCGCTTGGGGTGTGTCTCTATCAGTTTTGCACATGGAGAGACTGACATTCTTGCCCATTCTTCCTTGCAAAACAGCTCGAGCTCAGTGAGGTTGAATGGAGCGTTTGTGAACAGCATTTTTCAGCTCTTTCCACAGATTCTCGATTGGATTCAGGTGTGGACTTTGACTTGGCCATTCTAACACCTGAATACGTTTATTTGTGAACCATTCCTTTGTGGATTTTGCTGTATGTTTGGGATCATTGTCTTGTTGGAAGATAAATCTCCTTCCCAGTTTCAGGTCTTTTGCAGACTCCAACAGGTTTTCATCCAGAATGGTCCTGTATATGGCTGCATCCATCTTCAATTTTAACCATCTTCCCTGTCCCTGCTGAAGAAAAGCAGGCCCAAACCATGATGCTGCCGCCACCATGTTTGACAGTGGGGATGGTGTGTTGAGGATGATGAGCTGTGTTGCTTTTACGCTAAACATATCGTTTTGCATTGTGGCCAAAAAGTTCGATTTTGGTTTCATCTGACCAGAGACCTTCTTCCACATGTTTGGTGTGTCTCCCAGGTGGCTTGTGGCAAACTTTAGACGAGACTTTTATGGATATCTTTGAGAAATGGCTTTCTTCTTGCCACTCTTCCATAAAGGCCATATTTGTGCAGTGTACGACTGATTGTTGTCCTATGGACAGACTCTCCCCCTCAGCTGTAGTTCTCTGCAGTTCATCCAGAGTGATCATGGGCCTCTTGGCTGCATCTCTGATCAGTCTTCTCCTTGTCTGAGCTGAAAGTTTAGAGGGACGGCCAGGTCTTGGTACATTTGCAGTGGTCTGATACTCCTTCCATTTCAAAATGATCGCTTGCACAGTGCTCCTTGGGATGTTTAAAGCTTGGGAAATCTTTTTGTATCCAAATCCGGCTTTAAACTTCTCCACAACAGTATTACGGACCTGCCTGGTGTGTTCCTTGGTCTTCATGATGCTCTCTGCGCTTTCAACAGAACCCTGAGACTATCACAGAGCAGGTGCATTTATACAGAGACTTTGATCACACACATGTGGATTCTATTTATCACCATCAGTCATTTAGGACAACATTGGATCATTCAGAGATCCTCGCTAAACTTCTGGAGTGAGTTGACAACAGCAAAGATGGATGAAGTTACTTGTTAACATCACAACTTTGTGTAGACCTAGCAAGGATTCTGACATTTGGATATTCGCTTCTGCTTCCATGAGTTTGATAGATAGACAGACAGACAGACAGACAGACAGACAGACAGACAGACAGATAGATAGATAGATAGATAGATATTTATTGATCCCCAAAAACCAACACCTAAACCACTCAGCCAGCACAAGCTGAAAAGGAGTGTTATACAGATTTTCTCAAATGTTCAAAACCTATTCAATTGGATTAGTAATACCGGACAAAGGGCAAAGTGCCAATCATCACAGCACTGCCTGTGTCTGTGGATCCTCATGGAGGCAGCTTGATTGATATGTTCCCTTATTTGAACCATAACAGAGATCTAATATTTTATCAAATCGGGTTAGGCAAGTAACTTATCAATAAAAGTTGTTCATGGAATTTTCAAGGAACACATAATTACAATTTCGAAATAGGAAGTTTGGGCCTTGTGACAACCTACAACACTGTGCTATACAAATTTGTTCAAATCCTTCTCAATTGCTGAGTAAAGCAGGACATGGGTAAAGTGCACAGAGTTGTTAAACACTTGTTATGTTAATCTTCCACTTTGTTGCTTTTTTAATACTTGTTACATCATTTTATTTCCTCTGCCAGAATAAGATCTTTTGCAGCTCTTTTACAGACTGGACCATAATACCTGATGGAGATGCCAGGGATTGAACAAAGCATGCACTCTACCACTGAGCTACATCCCCTGCAGGGTATCAGTATTTTTTTTACTTTTTCTGAGATCAATGAATAAAAGAAGAAACCTGGGTAAAACATGTAATGTTAATGTTGTATATGGCTTCAAAACCTGTAAATGCAACTGCGGTGAATCAAAATCAAACCTGGGCAAAATTATACGTTATAAATCATCAAAAAGTTACACATCTGTTGCCTTTCTATTGAACAATATACCGTTCACTGCAAATCTTGCTACACATCTGGGAATTGATACTTAACCAGTTGGCCACGACAACTTGATAAGCAGTGAACAAATGTTCATAAACTTTTTAATTGGTTAGTAGTAGTTACCAGACACGGGAAAAGTGCAAATCGTAGTGCGCTGCCTGTGGATCCTCGTGGAGGCAGCTTGATTGATTGTTATGCTCCCTTATTTGTACCATAACAGAGATCTACTATTTTATCAAATCGGGTTGGGCAAGTAACCACCCAATGAAAACAATTGCAATGGTTGGGAATCAAACCCTGGTCAATTGCTTGGAAAGCAGAAATGCTATCCACTATACTACCATAACTGTACAAGGCAGTTGGTGTCCTTAAAGGTTGGATTTTTCCTTTTTATTAAATTAAGGCATTAAGATCAATTTCCAAAAGATGATTTTTTTAATTCCTCTTTTGAGTCAACTTCAGCATGGGTTCCTAAACGCAAGCATAACACTGTATGCATGTATACCTGCATGCATTTAAAAATGTAGGCCAAGTTTGTACTTAAAAAAAAGAAACAGAGCCGTATTGACACAAAGGACATGAGTAATGTGCACAGAGTTGTTAGACACTTCTTGAGTTAATCTTCCACGTTGTTGCATTTGTAATGCTTGTTGCATTATTTAATTTCCTCTGTCAGAGTAAGCGCTTTTACAGACTATACCATAATACCTGCAGGCAGAGGTGGGTAGTAACGAGTTACATTTACTGCGTTACATTTTCTTGAGTAAGTTTTTGAAAAAATTGTACTTCTAGGAGTAGTTTTAGATCACTATATTTTTACTTTTACTTGAGTAGACTAGTGAAGAAGAAACTGTACTCTTACTCCGCTACATTAGGCTACAATGAGCTCGTTACTTTTCTTTTTACCTCTTTGGTATTCTACACGTCATTGTTTTTACCCCAGCGTACGTCTCATTTTAATGTTTTATTTTGACAGAGAGAGAGAGACTTCCGCTAAAGGCTCTACCACGTGACTGTGTTTCACCAATCAAACGACGTTGTGCAGTCTCGTCACGCGACCATACTCGATCTCAGCGGCGGCCGCGGGACGTGTTAGCTTGACAGTCGTAGCTGTCGGTACACGATCCGTCCTGCCAGCACAATCCGTTCTGCGCATGTGCAAGATGTATATGATATCATGATGAACGCGTATTTACGACACTGCACGATCTGTTCACATAGACAGTTAAAGAAAGTCTGTTCGCCTCCACCGGAAAGCTAACGTTAGTTTAGCTAACAGATAATTCGGCTAACCGCTAGCTGAGACCATAGACATATATATGTCTATGGCTGAGACAGCATGGAAAATGAATGAATGAAAATTTAAATATGTAACAGCTGTTACGTCAGTTCTACTTTACTTTTGCTCATTTAAAATACAATCACTAAATACTTGTCTTTATTATTACTGTAAAGTCTTAATTTAGCTATAGCTGCTTTCCCCACTGTTTAGTTTGAGTAACTTTATTTTAGGCTGAATCAAGCTGTCAGCTAGCAGTTAGCCGAATTAGCTGTTAGCTAAACTAGCGTTGTTTGCTTTCCGGTGGAGGCTAAAAGCAGACCGCTGCTGTGGAACAGATTGTGCAGTGCCGTAAATCCTCGTACATCAAGATTATCATCTGCGCATGCGCTAACATATTGCACATGCGCAGAACGGATCGTGCAGGCAGGACGGATCGTGTACCGACAGTAGCATAGCAAATGTTAGAATCTTCCGTCGCCAAGGCAACGCACACCAGGAGGAACACCCCCGGCCTCATAGTGAAAGCATGTTTACCTTTTAATAAAAGTGCAAAACAGCAGCTACATTATGCATCGCCTTCTGTGTCGACCAAAACAAACGGACATTTCAGCTTTCAAAAACTCAACATCTAACTTGAGAAAACATGTAGCAGTTATTTTTGTTTTTGCTGTGGATAGGCGAATGTTTGTCTTTTACACGTTTTGAACATTTCATATATATATATACATATATATATATATATATATGTATCCATCAAAATGTGATGTTTAAGTCTCTTCACTTAAGCTATTTTGTAATTAATAAATTAATTTTAATTTATTATATTGATTGGATGAACTATAATTTGCCTAAAGATGATTATTTTGTATCTTTGTCTGTCTGATTAATGCTTGTGTTAAGAAATAAATCAGAACGTTACTCACTACTTGAGTAGTTTTTTCATCAAGGACTTTTTTACTCTTACTCAAGTAATTATTTGGATGACTACTTTTACTTTTACTTGAGTCATATTATTGTGAAGTAACTATTTTTGGCTACTCTACCCACCTCTGCCTACAGGAAAACACCAGGGACTGAATCTGGGTCTTCATACACACAACCCATGCACTCTACCGCTGAGCTACATCCCCTGAATGTTTACAGATTTTTGTTTTACTTTTCTCTGAGATCACTGAATAAAAGAAGAAACCGGGGTAAAACATGTAATGTTAAAAGTTTATGAACATTTGTTCAAATAGGTCTAGGACTTAATTGCAGGTTGTCGTGGCCGAGTGGTTAAGGCGATGGACTAGAAATCCATCGGGGTCTCCCGGTGCAGGTTCAGATCCTGCTGACAATGAGAGATGTTCTTCAAGAGTGGTAGCAAACCAATGACACATTCAAGTATACCAAATTGTAACTTCATGAACAATATTGTGTTATCTCATAGGCACTGGAAGCAACCCATCTCCACCAATGTATCTCTTAGCATTTATTTTCAGTCTGTGTTACAAGATTTGCAGTGAACGTTGTATTGTCCAGCAGAAAGGCAACAGGTGTGTTACTTTTCGACTATGATTTATACCATAGCAGTGCAAGCATTTTGCCCAGGTTTGATTTCCAGCCACCGCAGTTGCATTTACAGGTTTTGAAGCCATATACAACATTTTACATGTTTTACCCAGGTTTCTTCTTTTATTCAGTAATATTTCAATATCCTTGCGGGAGTCCTCCCAAAAGGATTAATAAAAGATAAGTCTAAGTCTATCTCAGAAAAAAGTTTTAAAAAACTGAAAATCTTCACGGGATGTAGCTCAGTGGTAGAGCTCATGCTTTACATGTATGAGGACCTGGCATCTCCAGCAGGTATTATGGTCTTTAACACTAGAACGGCCATGACGGTCATTTTGACCGTTTTGAAATTTGCATATGTAATAACTTTGCTGGATAAAAAAATACAATCCTGCCGGTACCTGACTTTTCCTAAAAGGATCTATATTTTAATTTAAAATAGTTTTTATATACATTACACACTACGCAAAGAAAAAAAAATCACTTTTACGTATTTTGGCCACACACGGTCATATTGACCGCTCGGATTTTCGCGGTATTGTTTTTAATCTTTCGCGCGGTTGAAGATGCATATTGGTTGCTTAGTTACTATCAGCGTCTCTGCCAGAGAAACGTCATAAGCGGTCTTGAGTAACAAGTGTGGGAATCAGCAATGGGCCGAAGGACAAGCCAGAGTCGGTAACGCTAGCTACCACAATAAATAAGGTGTGGATGGACTCCGTTCTGAGTCAGAAGGCAGCGCCGGGCGCTCGCTCTGTGGAAGGAGCTACGGAGCTAGATGGCCGGTGGCTGCTTACGTGTTTATACAACTTCATACATCCTCAAACTGGCTGGGAATGCACACATCCTCTCCAAGGAGGGCACCTGCAGTGAAATTGTCCGGAGGAAGTTCAGGCAGCAAATGGCAGAGGAGCTGAGAGCCAAGTTTAGAGAGGAGAAAATGGAGCGGGGGGGGCACGGTCCGAGCAGCGCTGCGCACCACAGCGCACCAACACAGAGGCAGTGACAGGTTAGGTTAGGTTATAAATGTTCAAAGAAGATACTTTTAGGTGTTATTTGCCTGTTATAAGTTATGTTAAATGAATTTACATACCATATTTTTCAGATGTGAATGAAATAATTACGTTTTACTATGCCATGATATGAATTATTGAAACACCTGGGCACTCAAATGTATAATTAAACCCGTTAAATTGTACATTTTGGTGTTATTTAGTTTTTCTAAAGATATTCTAACACAATACCTGCATTAATATTGCAATTAGGAATTTTAATGAGAGATTATAGAGTTTGGAATCTTGCGGTCAAAATGACCGCTCACGGCAATTCTAGTAGTTATGGAATCCCGGCACTTCTAGTGTTAAAAAAAGCTGCAAAAGATATTACCTCCTGTGGTAATCTGACTGGTAGGGTTATAGAACGTTCAGTTTTTAAGGGTGTCATGGCAGTTATGAGCACTTTAGCTTCCATTTTTATGGATGAAACTTTACATGCCATTAAGTTTACTCTTCTGCAAGTGGAGACATTTCACATCAGACACTTGCAGCAACAGACACTTTGTTAACAGACTGGAAATAGACTTAATGCTGATAGCATGACGACTAGCAGAGAATGGTTTTGATCCATCAACCTCTGGTTTATGGCCCAGCACGCTTCCACTCTGCTCTCAGGGGATGGAAAATCAGTGATTGACATTTTGAGGGAAGGTGGCAACCAAGGTTTCAACAGCTTACGGGTTGTAAAGTTAAACATTTGGTAGACCTTGCAACTATCTTTTATGTGAGCTTCCTGATTAATCATACATTGATTATTCACATGTAACACTTGTGATTGGCTGGTGTTTAATGCAAAGAAAGGACTGGAGCATTTATTGTAGAGAATAAGTAGGCTGACACTGAAGTACTGAGACAACAGTGACTGAAAATCTAATTCAATCTACATATCGGTCTTCTTAAAGATCTAAATAGATTTTCTCACCTCAGAGTCATCTGGAGCACGTAACGATTAGCTTCTGTCCCTCTGAACCCTGAGTGACAATCACTCTGCAGTGAATGAGATGCAGTTCCCCCATCAGTCTAACCAAGACTATACTTTCAGGGATCATTTCTAGAGTTTCTGATTTGAGGAATGTGTTTCTAAAGTGTTTGGTCTTGCTAGCCACGATGATGAGTCGTTATATTTTTTTCTGAACGTGAAGCTAACAGAGAAGAATGTTTCACTTCACATGCTCTCTGTCATTGATGATTGTTCTTTGCTTCTTTATGGAGTATTGAGGAAGGGAATATGATCAGAGTGGTATTAGTAGATGTGAGGAAAACTAATGTGAATAAACATGATAAAATGTGCTAAGCTATTTATTTAACTAAAGTTATTGCCCATCTTGAAATATTTGTCCTGTCCATGGTGGACAATGCTACTTGAAAGAGGTTAGGATGACCTCCACCAGGGGAATTGACAACAATCCCCCATCATCCTCCACCTCTGCCTCTACCACAGAGGACGTGTCAGCTGGATTTAGGAGTTCCTCAGAGTGCTCCTCCACCACCCTATTACCTCCTCAGTTGAAGTCAATAACGTCCCATCCTTAATGTACATGGCTTGGATGATTCCTTGCTTCCCTCTCCTGAGGTGGCGAATGGTTTTCCAGAAGCACCTTGGTGTTGACCGAAAGTCCTTCTCAATGTCTTCTCTGAACGTGTCCCTTGCTTTACCTCTGTCACGGCAGAGACTGCAGTACTTTGGACCCGTCGGTACCTTGCCACTGCCTCCGGAGTCTGCTGAGATAAGAAATCCCGGAAAGACTCCTTCTTCAGTTGGACGGCTTCCCTGACCACTGGTGTCCATCAGGGTGTTTGAGGGTTACCGCCCCCTTGAGGCACCTAAGACCACGGCTTGCCACCACAGCTTCAGCAATGGAAACTTTGAACATTGTCCACTCAGGTTCAATGCCCCCAGCCTCCACAGGGATGCACAAAAAGCTCGGACAGGGGCCTCCTCCAGACGTTCTCAATTTACCCGTACCACCCGTTTGGGCTTACCAGGTCTGTCCGGAGTACTCCCCCATCCCATTGTTAGTACATGTGAGTGTCACTAGTCTAACACCTCCTGTCCACTATCTTGTCGGGATCATTCCGATGCAGCCTTGGCCCTTCACCAGGCTAGATCATGTTACTGAAGCTTCTAGTAATGAACCCATTTTCAAACCAATTCCTCTAAGTGGTTCAGTGCTTCACTATCAGCACCTAGTTTCTTGACTTTGTAATGCCTTATGTCTACTGTAAAAATGTAAATTGAGTTGAGCCATAATTAATTTTTATTTATACCTCTGCTTTTCCTTCTGTGACATGTCAAAATGTCAAAAGGTGCATTGTTTGAAAGCCCATCTCTACACATCCATGTTCCACTCACATGTGCTAGTTGTCCTTTAAATTCACATTTTATTTTTGTAATTTATTGGTGTTTTTCTGTACTTAAAAAATACATAAAAAATCTGTAAAGTTAACAGGAAAATGTATGTTGAATTACAGATTCTTTTTACAGTGTGTCAAGTCTTGACCATTCCCTGACCGGGCAGCGCCGGTGAGAGCACCGAATCCTAGCCACTAAACCATCAGGGACTCACATCTATCAAATATATCTTTGTAGATGTGAGTTTCCTTTTCACTTACTGGAATGACTCATATTGTTTTAGGCGAGGAATGGCTCCTGGCTAGAGCTTCAAAAGGCAGGACATGACAGATTACACATCTGTCACATAGTCAGTTTGTATTCTTAAATACCAAGTCTCTTGCTGTTCCTTGACTAGTTGGCCACCCCTGCTTTGCATCGCTCCAGGTAAGTAGAAAGCAATCTGTTATGCACCTTTGCATTGCACTAAAATGTCAAAATTTGGACCTGAATCCAAAATAACATTACTCAACATTCACATACATTGGTTTTCAGGTAAAAAATGTTGGTTAGGGGTTTAGTTACTGTTTGAAAAAAGGAAAATAATTTTTATTGAGATAGAGGCAGATGAAGTGTTTATGACCCATCAATGATGACAAAAGGATACATCCGCTGTCGGGGTCTGATTTAAAGGAAATGGTACTCTTTAAAAGTGTTGGGGTTCTAGCGTTAAACTAATGAGGAAGAATTTGACAAATCTAAATTGAACTTACACTTTGAAATGTTACACCTGTATCTGTCAAGTCCTGACCATTCCCTGACCAGCAATTGAACCCGGGATACAGCAATGAGAGCACCAAATCCTAGCCACTAGGCCATCAGGAAGTCACATTTATCAAATTTATCTTTGTAGATGTGAGTTTCCTTTTCACTCACTGGATTGACTCATATTATTTTAGGCGAGGAATGGCTCCTGGCTAGAGCTTCAGAAGACAGGACATGATAGATTACACATCTGTCACATAGTCAGTTTGTAGTCTTAAACTATTGACATTATTGTCCTATTGTCCTATTCAGTTTAATCTCAGATGGCATCTAAGGCTAAGAAACACAACTAAGTGCCATGGGGGACGATGAATGGCTGTCCCGGCTGAGGACGTTTACCGCTACAGGGGTCTGGCCTACTGATGCTGGGAATAGACCAGCCCCTAGGCAAAAGAGATTGTATGAGCTCTATCTTAAGGTACAGCTTTTTACATGTTTTTTTTTAACAGCTATCAACAACAACTAATTAATGTCATGTAACATTCTGGTACATTTTAATTTTGGTTAATTACAGATAGAGAAGTGTCCACTCCAGCATCGGGGGGCAGATGTCTCTTTTTGGTGGAGCACAGGTCTGCATGTGTGGATTTCACACTAAGAAGGTAAAGTTAATTGGGATACTTAAATGATAGATATATACTAAAGATGCAACCATAATATATGTTGTTAAAATTGACTTATATTTGTGGCTGTTGATTTCTTTGATATTTGTATTAGAAAAGTAATGTGCAGACAGCCACACCTGCTGCTGCAGCTGGCCCAGCTCTGTCAACTGCTGCTGACCCTGCTGCTCCAACCGGTGCTGTACCCTCTGCTGGTCGAGTGCAACCCAAATTATCCCTTGAAATGGTACCCATCACTACTATTTAATGAAAAATATAAACAGAATCAAAGCCTGCAAACAGTAGCTTTAATTACATGTATATTGCTTTGACCTGTACAACTCTATGATCATTTACTGTAACTTGTGACATTTCATCCTTCCCCAGTTATTCAAACCACGGTTCAGTGGCTCACATACTGCAAAACTGAAGGCCAACCTCAGTATGGCCAGGAAACCTTCTCAGGTATGATGCAACATATTGGTTAATTATAATGCATTTAGTTAATAATGCATTTTATTATGATATATTATTATATTTAATAAACTGAATTAAAATGACCTTGTGTTAAACTTGAAACTTTAAAATGTTATCTCTTTGTCAGAATAGTTAGTATGGTACTGTCCGTGCAATTTCTCTTTCCTTCCAGGTCGTTTCCAGCACTGCCACCACGTCATCTGGCAGTTTGATTGACGCCTCTGCAATAAGAACCACTATCCCTCTTGCTGCAGCTCCATCAAACCTTGCTGCGGCCTCTGTCATTCCCACTGCCTCCCATTCTGCATCCAATCCTAAAACCATAAGGGCAATCGGTAACCCTTCCTTTTACAGCCCCCTAATTACCACATATTTACCTGGTAAATATATGGTAAGTTATAGTGGTTAATTGGTAATTACCACAGGTAACAAGTATGTAAATGCACAGAAACTACAAACTAATTACTAGGTATTTACCTGGTAAATATATGGTAAATGATAGTGTATTTGTGTGTAATTAATAAAGGTGATTAGTATGCAATTACAGAGAAACTATCATGGAAAAAACACCACTATTAAATATCAACTCAACAAAGTACTGTGTACTTATTACCTGTTTAGGTTGGTAATAACTCGGATTTAATTGTGTACTTCCTCAAAATGTAGGCAACCAATTTTTAGAAACACCTCCAGTTTTACCCATCAAATCAAGTTAGGTTTGTAGTTATCCAAGGGTTATGTTGGTAAAGCCCATGTTTATTTATTACTATCTTGAAATTAAGACGTATTTTCCAATAAATTACCATGTCTTACATAGTTCTTCTTCATGGCTACACCCATTAATAGAGGGTTTATCAAATTATTTACCTTACACTTACCTGGTAACTACCCCCGCAGGAACAGTTTCTCCTAGTGTCATGGCACATACTGGGTATGTTCTTGAAGATGTTTTTACAATTTACTCAGTAAGTAAAGTGCAGTTGTACTGTAAAAGGAAGCCTTGTTTATTTCCATGGTATTACCAGACTCTTACCACATCTTTTGCTACTGTTTATACATTTATGAAACCACAAACTTTTACCATGTGTGCTCTGCAAATAATTTGATAAACCCTCTATTAATGGGTGTAGCCATGAAGAACAACTATGTAAGACATGGTAATTTATTGGAAACTACGTCTTAATTTCAAGATAGTAATAAATAAACATGGGCTGTTACCAACATAACCCTTGGATAACTATCTGAGTTATTACCAACCTAAACAGGTAATAAGTACACAGTACTTTGTTGAGTTGATATTTAATAGTGGGTGTTTTTTCCATGATAGTTTCTCTGTAATTGCATACTAATCACCTTTAGTAATTACACACAAATACACTATCATTTACCATATATTTACCAGGTCGGAGGCATACTCTAACTGGTATTTCGTTGCATAGTACCTGTACATGTGTAATGACAATAAACTCCATCCTTAAATCCTTAAATACCTAGTAATTCGTTTGTAGTTTCTGTGCATTTACATACTTGTTACCTGTGGTAATTACCAATTAACCACTATAACTTACCATATATTTACCAGGTAAATACCTGGTAATTAGGGGACTGTAAAAGGAAGGGTTACCGTGTTTTCTTGCCTCTGACGCCTAGTACTTGCTCTTGGTGCGAATTGTTTGGATTTCTTTAAATAACATCACACAGTATGGTCTAGACTTGCTGTTTTATGAGAAGCGCAGTGAGAAAACTGTTGTTGTGATTTGGCCTAGCAGGACATAACAGAGCATCGCAGAATGTGTAGCAGGACCACAGCGACAAACATGATTTTGGTAAATTAATCTGACAACTATGAAGAGAAGCAGCGAAGCGAAGAGAAGAGAAGAGAAGTAGCGAAGCGAAGCGAAGCGAAGCAGTGCCATGTTTGCAGTTATACACCCTCCCACACCGATCTAGGTGTGACACATCACATTATACCAAATCGCAGATGTGCCTTCAGTGGCGGTTCTACACAGAGGCCTAGAAATGTCACTGCCCACCCCAAATAAAAAAAAATATTAATTTATTTTGATTTTACCGCGAGTGCCAAAAGCAGACATGTGCAACGCAAAGTTCTACACACGTGAATCAGAGCAGCGCACCCAAATACTGTAGGTTTCCTGCCACGCCCACAGGAATTTAAAAAATCATCTTTTGGAAATTGATCTTAATGCCTTACTTTAATGAAAAGGAAAAATCCAACCTTTAAAGACATCCACTGACTTGTGCAGCTATGGTGGTATAGTGGTTAGCATAGCTGCCTTCCAAGCAGTTGACCTGGGTTCGATTCCCAGCCATCGCACTAGTTTTCACCATGTGGTTACTTGCTTTATTTGTCAAGAAGCAACCAGAAAGGTTACTTGCCCAACCCGATTTGATAAAATATTAGATCTTTGTTATGGTACAAATAAGGGAGCATTTTAATCAATCCAGCTGCCTCCATGAGGATACACAGACACAGGCAGTGCACTACAATTTGCAATTTGCTGTGTCTGGTAACTACTACTAACCAATTGAAAAGTTTATGAAAATTTGTGCAAACAGGTATGGCTCTGCGTTTTAGGTTGTGGCCGAGTGGTTAAGGCAATCGACTTGAAATCCATTGGGGTCTCCCTGCGCAGGTTCGAATCCTGCCGACAACGAGAGGCTTTTGTTAAGAGTGGAAGCAAACCAATGACACACCACAGTTTACCAAATTGCAGATGTTCCTTCATGTACAATATTGTGTTATCTCATAGGTACTGGAAGCCACCATTGTATTTCTTTTCAATCTGTGTTACAAGATTTGCAGTGATCGTTGTATTATCCAGCAGAAAGGCAACAGGTGTGTTACTTTTCGACTATGATTTATACTATTGCAGTGCAAGCATTTTGCCTATGTTTGATTTCCAGCCACCGCAGTTACATTTACAGGTTTTGAAGCCATATACAACATTAACATTACATGTTTTACCCAGGTTTCTTCTTTTATTCAGTGATATTTCAATTTCCTTGCAGGAGTCATCCCAAAAGGATTAATAAAGATAAGTCTAAGTCTATCTCAGAAAAAAGTTTAAAAAAAAAGTGAAAATCTTCAGGGGATGTAGCTCAGTGGTAGAGCGCATGCTTTACATGGATGAGGAACTGGCATCTCCAGCAGGTATTATGGTAGAGTCTTTAAAAGAGCTGCAAACAATATTACCTCCTGTGGTAATCTGAGTGGTAGGGTTGGTAGGGTTATGGAGCGTAGTGGTAGACTAATACCTTCTGTCACACAAAAGAAAGCGGTATGCTCTCTCTTTTATCAGACAGCACAGCAAGCCCTTTAACCATACATGTTTTACAGTTTCTATTTTACTGTATTTATGTTCTCCGGGAACCATCACCTTATCGTGGTGGAGAGGTGAATGTCATCTCTCTGTGGAGGAACTCCTATATCCAGCTGGAGGATGATGGGGGATTGTCGTCAATTTCTCTGGTGGAAGTCGCTGAGGTAGTAAACAACTCCACAGTGGCAAAGCCCCAGGGATTGATGAGATCCGTCCAGAAATGCTGAAAGCTCTGGGTGTGGAGGGGCTTTCTTGGTTGACACGCCTCTTTAAGATTGCGTGGAAGTCTGGGACACTGCCTAAGGAGTAGCAGACCGGGGTGGTGGTTCCCCTCTTCAAAAAGGGGGACAAGAGGTTGTGTGCTAATTACAGGGGTATCACACTTCTCAACCTCCCTGGTGATGTCTACTCCAAGGTGCTGGAAAGGAGGGTTCGGCCGATCGTCGAACCTCGGATTGAAGAGGAACAATGCGGATTCCGTCCTGGTCGTGAACAACGGATAAGATCTTCACTCTCGCAAGGATATTGGAGGGAGCCTGGTAGTATGCCCAACAAGTCTACATGTGTTTTGTGGATCCAGAGAAGGCGTATGACCCCGGGAGACACTGTGGGAGGTGCTGCGGGAGTATGGGGTGAGGGGGTCCCTTCTCAGGGCCATCCGATCTCTGTATGACCAAAGTGAGGGCTGTGTATGGGTTTTCGGCAGTAAGTCGGACTCATTCCAGGTGAGGGTTGGCCTCCGCAAGGGCTGCACTTTTTCACCAATCCTTTTTGTAATATTTCTGGACAGGATGTCGAGGCGTAGTCGGGGTGGGGAGGGGTTGCAGTTCGGTGGGCTCGGGATCTCATCGCTGCTTTTTGAAGATGATGGGGTCCTGATTGCATCATTGTTCTGTGACCTTCACCACTCACTGGATCGGTTCGCAGCCGAGTGTGAAGCGGCTTTGATGAGGATCAGCACCTCTAAATCTGAGGCCATGGTTCTCAGTGCTTTTTCCAGGTAGGGAGTGAGTCCTTACCCCAAGTGGAAGAGGTTAAATACAGTGCCTTGCGAAAGTATTCGGCCCCCTTGAACTTTTAACCTTTTGACACACATTTCAGGCTTCAAACATAAAGATATAAAAATTTTATTTTTTGTGAAGAATCACCAACAAGTGGGACACAATTGTGAAGTGGAACGAAATCTATTGGATATTTTAAACTTTTTTTAGCAAATAAAAAACTGAAAAGTGGTGCGTGCAAAATTATTTGGCCCCTTTACTTTCAGTGCAGCAAACTCACTCCAGAAGTTCAGCGAGGATCTCTGAATGATCCAATGTTGTCCTAAATGACTGATGGTGATAAATAGAATCCACCTGTGTGTGATCAAGTCTCTGTATAAATGCACCTGCTCTGTGATAGTCTCAGGGTTCTGTTGAAAGCGCAGAGAGCATCATGAAGACCAAGGAACACACCAGGCAGGTCCGTAATACTGTTGTGGAGAAGTTTAAAGCCAGCTTTAAACATCCCAAGGAGCACTGTGCAAGCGATCATTTTGAAATGGAAGGAGTATCAGACCACTGCAAATCTACCAAGACCTGGCCGTCCCTCTAAACTTTCAGCTCAGACAAGGAGAAGACTGATCAGAGATGCAGCCAAGAGGCCCATGATCACTCTGAATGAACTGCAGAGAACTACAGCTGAGGTGGCAGAGTCTGTCCATAGGACAACAATCAGTCGTATACTGCACAAATCTGGCCTTTATGGAAGAGTGGTAAGAAGAAAGCCATTTCTCAAAGATATCCATAAAAAGTATTGTTTAAAGTTTGCCACAAGCCACCTGGGAGACACACCAAACATGTGGAAGAAGGTGGTCTGGTCAGATGAAACAAAAATCAAAGTTTTTGGCCACAATGCAAAACGATATGTTTGGCGTAAAAGCAACACAGCTCATCACCCTCAACACACCATCCCCACTGTCAAACATGGTGGTGGCAGCATCATGGTTTGGGCCTGCTTTTCTTCAACAGGGACAGGGAAGATGGTTAAAATTGAGGGGAAGATGGAAGCAGCCAAATACAGGACCATTCTGGATGAAAACCTGTTGGAGTCTGCAAAAGACCTGAAACTGGGACGGAGATTTATCTTCCAACAAGACAATGATCCCAAACATACAGCAAAATCTACAAAGGAATGGTTCACAAATAAACGTATCCAGGTGTTAGAATGGCCAAGTCAAAGACCAGACCTGAATCCAATCGAGAATCTGTGGAAAGAGCTGAAAACTGCTGTTCACAACCACTCCATCCAACCTCACTGAGCTCGAGCTGTTTTGCAAGGAAGAATGGGCAAGAATGTCAGTCTCTCGATGTGCAAAACTGATAGAGACATACCCCAAGCGACTTGCAGCTGTAATCGCAGCAAAAGGTGGCTCTACAAAGTATTAACGCAAAGGGGCCAATAATTTTGCACACACCACTTTTCAGTTTTTTATTTGCTAAAAAAAGTTTAAAATATCCAAGAGATTTCGTTCCACTTCACAATTGTGTCCCACTTGTTGGTGATTCTTCACAAAAAAAATAAAATTTTATATCTTTATGTTTGAAGCCTGAAATGTGTCAAAAGGTTGAAAAGTTCAAGGGGGCCGAATACTTTCGCAAGGCACTGTACCTTGGGGTCTTGTTCGCGAGTGAGGCAACCATGGAGCGTGAGATTGGTCGGAGAATCAGAGCAGCGGGTGCGGTATTACATTCCATTTATCGCATCGTTGTGACGAAAAGGGAGCTGAGCCAGAAGGCAAAGCTCTCAATCTATCGGTCAGTTTTTGTTCCTACCCACACCTATGGTCATGAAGGCTGGGTCATGACCGAAAGGACGAGATCCAGGGTTCAAGTGTCCGAAATGGGTTTCCACAGGAGGGTGGCTGGCATCTCCCTTAGAGATAGGGTGAGAAGCTCAGTCATCCAAGAGGAGCTCAGAGTAGAGCCGCTTGAGGTGGTTTGGGCATCTTGTAAGGATGCCTCCTGGGCGCTTTCCTAGGGAGGTGTTCCAGGCACGTCCAGCTGGAAGGAGGCCTCGGGGAAGACCCAGGACTAGGTGGAGAGATTATACCTCCAACCTGGCCTGGGAACGCCTCGGGATCCCACAGTCTGAGCTGGTTGATGTGGCTGATGTGAAGGAAAGGGAAGTTTGGCGTCCACTAATGGAGTTGCTGGCCCGCGACCCGATAAGCGGATGAAGATGAATGGATAGATATTTATGTACTTGTATAGTTTATTTATTGTATTATGCTCCAGTTTTTATGGGTGTTACAGCAGGTATCAGCACATTTTAATGCCTGAAATAAACTTGACACACCATTAAGTTTAATCTTCAGATCTTCTTGAGACATTCTACTTCAGACACAGCAACAGACACTCTGTTAAACATTAACAAACTGGAAACGGACTTAACACTGACAAAGCATAGGAATTAGCAGAGGATGGTTTCGATCCATCGACCTCTGGGTTATGGGCCCAGCACGCTTCCGCTGCGCCACTCTGCTCCGTTGTGTATGCTCATGGGCTGGAAAATCAAGCCATTTTTTCCAGCAGAAAAGCAACAGATGTGTTACTTTTCGACTATGATTTGCCCAGGTACGATTTCCAGCCACCGCCAGGTTTTAAAGCCATATACAACATTAACATTACATATTTTACCCAGGTTTCCATA
>JAEKDQ010000938.1:0-19000 GCA_026937815.1 Etheostoma perlongum
CATTTTCACATTTCATGTAGAAATGCAGTATCATAGAAGATTGATCCTCATCTGGATGTGTTTGTCCTCAGGACCAGCGCTCGACTGTCATCTCTTTACAGAATCTGATAGTCAGAGAAGTGGCTAATGAGGAGCGAGGTCAGCCTTCTTCTTTTCCTTCTATTCACTGCAGTCCATTCATTTCTTAAGGCTCGGTTTTAACTTAGTATGAGCCAAACGTGTCTAAATGAAGAAGGGGAGAATATGAAACAATGATCATGTTGTGTGTGCTGCAGGGCTCTTCCTCATCACGGCTGGTACAGAGAAGCCCGAGATGGTGGAGGTGTTGGCCAGCAGCAAGGAGGAACGCAACACATGGAGGGCCATCATACAGGACGCCATGCACTGCATGTGAGACACACACACACACACACTCACACACAGTGTCAGCAGTGTTGTGTTTCATGCTCCCCACACTGCTCCGAGGATGAAGACATGTCCTCATGTCCATCATGAGTGCATATCTCTTCCAGGGACTGTGGGACAGCAGCCAAACTTGTCTGTGACAGAAGAGAGGGGGCGGGGGGGCTCAATGGTTTTAACCTCTTCATTCCAACATGTTGTCAGAGTGGTGGTGACATCATTGGTGTCACCATCTCCCATGTCAAGTCCATCTCATTTATAAAGCCCAACACATCCAGACAATAGTTTATTTCTATCACATAGATACACAACATCACAGAATATAACAGAAACAGTAAAAAAACAAAAAAACAAAGTGTCTTAATTAATAAATGTCATAATGTCATCTTAACTCGATTATAATCAATAGTGACCGAAAAGGTTGGATCTTTTACATATTACACCTTCCCTTTTTACTTTCTATTTTATTTCTATTTTGTTCTAAGGCCCCTCAGACTCTTATCAATCTTATTAAAATGTATTATTATTTTTAATTTATGTTTGCTATGTACATATGTGTGCAGATGATATGAACCAAAACTAAATAGATAAAATAATAATAAATACATGCCTATCTTTTATGTCTATTTACCGTCTTCTTTTTTAGTATTTTTTTTAGCCACATTTTATTTTCCTCATCTGAAAGATTCCACATGTTTACTTATTTTGCTGTTATATATCTTAGAGGTTGACTGATATGGGTTTTCTCTGGCCAATAAAGATCTTTAGAAATCAGGGTCAGCCGATGGCCGATTTATTTTGTCTGACGTGTTTGGTTTTAAACCTCTATTTGAAAGATAAAATGTGACACTAATAATCTGTAACGTTATTGTTATCTGTAACGTTATTCATAACCAGGGCATATATGCTTCTTCTATGTAACACAGCAACATTAGCTTTAGAGCCCGACTGATCGGGTGGGCAGATATTATCGGCGGATATTAGGCATTTCTGATATATCGATATCGCCATTTATAATGGCTGATTTTTTTTATTTTTATATTCATTCATCGAAATTATTTATAATGACAAATAAATGTCTGTCAGCCATGTTATGAGTTTTGCGTTGCTTAGATGTCCATCAGAGGACACTCTACAATGTCCCTGTCCCCCTTGGCAAGTTTCATATCTTAAGTTTGTATTTTTATACATTTTATGTATCAGAACTTTAATATATTTTGATGTTCCTTCTGTTCTGTTGTGACAATAAAACAAATTATTATCATGTTATTTTAGTGAGAACTCATAAATAACTACAAATAACTAATGTTAGGGAAATCGGATTATGTTTTATTGCATGTTCCTGGATTTTTTTTTATCGGATTTAAAGATATAAATATAAATAACCAAATATTCATTTATTTATTATTATTAATATTCTGTGTGCTGACAGGGAGAAGGACGAGGACGAGGGCGTTCCCAGTGAGACGGAAGAAGACAGGAGGCAGCAGGAGAACAGAGCCAAGGAGATCCGTGGTGAGCAGCCGGCCATGCTGGTCTACTGTCTTCTGTCCTCTCGGTAATGTCTTTAATGCAGTGATGGTGTTTGGTTCCAGAACTGCTGCGGAGGAAAGACGAGCAGATCCTGTCTTTACTGGAGGAGAAGGTCCACATCTTCCGAGAGCTCAGCGACTGGAGCCCCGCCCCTGATGATCCCAATCCACCAGTCAGGGAGCGCATGTTGTTCATGGCCACACCTGATGATGTCACAAAGGGGGAGCCAATCATAAAGGATGCACTGAGAGAAGGTGAGTAGGGTTTGGAGGTGATTCCTGCTTTCTGTGTCCCCCAGATGATAGGTTAACAGTGTTTCTGTCCCCTCTAGTGGAGAACCTGCAGGGCTACGTCAGCAGCAGTGTTGGTGTTCCAGCCGGCCTGGAAGGGGGGGGCAGTGTGGGGCCCGTCTGTCTGCCCAGGAGAGCCGAGACATTCGGAGGCTTCGACAGCCATCAGATGAACAGCAGCAAGAGTAAGACACAGAAAAACACTCGTTCAAGGTGTCATTGTCTCCTCAGGTCTGACAGCGGCTGCGCCACAGTCAGCTCACAGTCCTCACTGATGGACATGTCTTCTTCCTCTGTCCTTCATGTCCTCTTCCCTCCGACATGATCGACATGTTCCCCACCTCTGTCGACATGATTGACATGTTCTCTTCCCTCTGTCCCGACATGATCGACATGTCCTCTTTCCTCTGTCCCGACATGATCGACATGTTCTCATCCCTCTGTCCCAACATGATCCACATGTCCTCTTCCTTCTGTACCGACATGATTGACATGTTCTCTTCCCTCTGTCCCAACATGATCCACATGTCCTCTTTCCTCTGTCCCGACATGATCAACATGTTCCCCTACCTCTGTCCGACATGATTGACATGGTCTCTTCCCTCTGTCCCGACATGATCGACATGTCCTCTTTCCTCTGTCCCGACATGATTGACATGTTCTCATCCCTCTGTCCCAACATGATCCACATGTCCTCTTCCCTCTGTCCGACATGATCACATGTTCTCTTCCCTCTGTCCCAACATGTCCTCTTCCTTCTGTACCGACATGATTGACATGTTCTCTTCCCTCTGTCCCAACATGATCCACATGTCCTCTTTCCTCTGTCCCGACATGATTGACATGTCGACATGATTGACATGGTCTCTTCCCTCTGTCCCGACATGATCGACATGTCCTCTTTCCTCTGTCCCGACATGATTGACATGTTCTCATCCCTCTGTCCCAACATGATCCACATGTCCTCTTCCTTCTGTACCGACATGATTGACATGTTCTCTTCCCTCTGTCCCAACATGATCCACATGTCCTCTTTCCTCTGTCCCGACATGATCAACATGTTCCCCCTACCTCTGTCCCGACATGATCCACATGTCCTCTTCCCTCTGTCCCGACATGATCCACATGTCCTCTTCCCTCTGTCCCGACATGATCCACATGTCCTCTTCCCTCTGTCCCGACATGATCAAAATCTTCCCTTCTGTGGTGATGACCGGATCTTTTATTCTCTGTCCTCAGACGGAGAGAAAAAAGGGGATGAATGTGGACCTGTGCGTGTTGTGTGTGTGTGTGTGTGTGTGTGTGTGTATACACTTGCAGTGGTGACACAGTGCAGATGTGTAGCATTACAGACTGTGTTAAAGTAATATAAGATAAATAATTCATATAGGTACACTTTAGTACTGTACCTAAGAACACTTTTGAGGTACTTGTACTTTTCTTGAGTATTTCCATGTTCTGCTTCTTTATACTTGTATATACTACAGAGAAGACAGAGAGACAGCTCCCTCACTTTACATCTGCAGACAAAAACAGACATACTGTACATGACCTATTGGAAAGACACTACTAAACATTGAAGCAAAATGATTGTTATCTAGCCCTAAATGGAGAGTACACGGTAGCTGAATACTTGAGCACCGTACGTGAGCCACAGACTCAGAAAGACTGATCAGTTACAGGCAGAGTGGACACAGTCTGGGTGTGGAAACCGGCCACTGAGCTCTGTCCACAGAGACAGGTACAACACTTCCTGCTTCAATGTAGCACATATGCTGACATCAGAACTCAGTCAAAATCAACCAAAGTTAAATATACACTCCCAGATTTTGATACTCTCTGACCTGACAAATATGCAACATCTACTTGGAGAAAAGTGTGGGAGCGCTGTAGAAGCAGCGAGATGTGTGAGTGCATGTCACAGACTGAGAGACACAACAACTTGTAGCATCTGTAGTTCATCTCCTCAGTTTACTCTGCCTCTGTGTTTGACACTAGTGGTTTTACTGTATAGTGATGTACTGTTGCTTTCATGTTTTAGTTTTTAAATGTATATATTTAAGTTACTCAAGGAATTCTATGTATGTATTTCTTCTCACACTATTATCATTGATGCTTTGGCAATTTTGTTATTTCTGACATTCATGCCAATGAAGCAATTTGAATTTAAATGAAACTGACACAGAGACACAGAGAAACAGAGACACAGGGCTGTGTTCAAACTCTAAAATGTCTTCTGTATTCTACCACTAGGTGGCACTGTTGTAAAGCAGGAATACTTTGTTGAGACTCAGTGCAGAGAGTAAAGATGGACACTACAGAATGTACTGTGCTGTGCCATTAGGAACTGTTGTAATATTGTAAATGCTTCTTGTTGAAGTAAATGGCAATGTGTGTGTGTGTGTGTGTGTGTCTGTGTCTGTGTGTGTGTCTGTGTCTGTGTCTGTCTGTGTGTCAGGGAGCCACTGCCAGCCTACAGATGTTGCTGAAGAGAAATACAGAGGTGAGTATCTCTGACACTCAATGGTGTTTTAATGTGTTGATCCACAGCAGGTTGACCAACCTGTCCACATCAGGTGTTTAACTGATGTTTAAATGTCTTAACTGTCTGGAATGTGATTGGTTACTGACACCTAATTGTATTGTGATTGGTTACTGACACCTGACTGTAGTGTGATTGGTTACTGACACCTGACTGTAATGTGATTGGTTACTGACACCTAATTGTAATGTGATTGGTTGCTGACACCTGACTGTAATGTGATTGGTTGCTGACACCTAACTGTAATGTGATTGGTTACTGACACCTAATTGTATTGTGATTGGTTACTGACACCTAATTGTATTGTGATTGGTTACTGACACCTGACTGTAGTGTGATTGGTTGCTGACACCTGACTGTAATGTGATTGGTTGCTGACACCTGACTGTAATGTGATTGGTTGCTGACACCTGACTGTAATGTGATTGGTTGCTGACACCTGACTGTAATGTGATTGGTTGCTGACACCTGACTGTAATGTGATTGGTTGCTGACACCTAATTGTAATGTGATTGGTTGCTGACACCTGACTGTAATGTGATTGGTTGCTGACACCTGACTGTAATGTGATTGGTTGCTGACACCTGACTGTAATGTGATCCTGTGAAACTCCAGCAGGTGCTGCACAGTGTGACACATCTTCACGAGCTGCTGATTGCACTGCAGGTACAGTGACCCCCCCCCCCCCCTCAGAAGAGGGACTCCATACACGCAGAGCGTCTTTCCCCTGTAATCACACCCCCCTCTCTGCCTTAGGCCGTGGTGCTCCAGCAGGACTCGTTCATTGAGGACCAGAGGCAGACCCTCAGCGACCGGCTCGCTGCCACGTCCTCCAGACACTCGTCCTCTTCCTCGCTGTCGTCCTCGTCCTCGTCCCCCCTCCTCACTCATCGAGCAGGAGAAACATCGAAGTCTAGAGACAGCGCCAGGAGGCGACCACTCTGCAGGTTCACTTCCCATAATGCTCTGAGCCCTTTTTATTACATTTATTTGTTTGAATCCACACTCAGTACATGTGGTTTGTTTCAGAAACAGCAGGCTGCTCATCAGGAGGAGAAGAGGAGGAGGGAGAAGGTGTGGGAGTTGAAGGAGAGGAGTCTGGCCGGCGGGAGGAGAGGCTGAGGCTGGAGGAGGAGCAGACCAAGGAGAGGCGTCGCCATCTGTCCGAGGAGGGAGAGCTGCTGCACAGGAAGAAAGAGGAGTACCAGGCAGAGCTGGAGAGGCTGAAGGAGGCCCAGATGAGGCTTGAGAGGGAGCAGGAGACTCTGAGAAGAGACACCCAGAGACTGGAGGCCATGAACACAGACCAGGTCAGAGTCCGCTGAAGCAGGCAGGTTTTCCCTGTGCTGCAGTCACCACGTAAGCTTAACCTTTGTGTTGTCTTCCTGTCAAAATTGAAATTGAAATTGTAATAGTTGGCGCTTTTTATCAATGTTTTTCAATTTTTCTTATGATTTTGTCCCATTTTTTAACACTTTTGATGCTTTTTTTCAATGTCTGTCACTTTTTTGATGTTTTCAAAGCTATGTAACACTAACTTATAGGAAATCAAAACAAAAGTTTGAGTTAGAAAAGCAGAAATTAGGAATTATTTAAACTAAAATTAAAGGAATGTATGTTGATGGATAATCACAGACTGGAATAGTAACTTTTACTCAATGCTATGCTATACAGAACAACTTCAATTTGTTTTTCAAATGCTATAAAATTGAATAAGATGCCCCAAAATGAATGAAAGTAGAGATTAGTCTTTGCCAAAGAGCGTTGTGTGGAATCAATCGTTTTATTTTAGGTAATTAAAATTGGGTAGGTAAAAAGAATATAGGAAAACATGTCAATATGACCCCTGGACAACATGAGAGTTAAAGAGCAGCTCTGACCAGTGTACAATCACCTCATATGAAACATAAAGGGTTACTTCTAGTCTTTTGTCCCCAGTTAAAGGTTTCATAGAACTGACAATTGTGAGAATTCATAGGTAGAATGGTCACAAAAAAGTAAGTGTTGAGGGATGGATATAATGATAGGGTGAGGTACTCCATAATAATAACTCATGCAATGGTTGGTTTGAGATGTGGGAACAAGGTGAGCAGGACCTCGTTCGAGATTAACTGCCCCTCGTCTGTAAAGTGGATGAGAGCAGGCGGCAGTTGCCAGGGGCGGTGACAAAAATCCGCTCTAAAGTTGGACAGATCACCGCCGTTTCCTGCAGCCTTCAGGCTCAACGGGAAGTCAAAGAAACACTCACATCCTGTTTGGTCCAATTCCAATTTAATAAAATGTTATCAGACCCATATATCAGCTGGCACACAGTCTCCAGTTGTTTTTATTATGACAGAGTAGCTGTTAAAATAATCTACATGCGATGTGTTGCTGATTTTAATTAACAACAGACTGTATATGATCTGTGATCTGAACAGATTTAGTCTCTCTGACTTCTTAACGTCACCATCAGACACACATGTAGTTTGTACAGAATAAGCTTTTAAATCAGAGAAATAGCGTGTGCATGCGTGCGTGTGTGCATTTGTGTGTGCGTGTGTGTGTGGGCAGACAATGATTGATAGACATATGATAGACAGACAAACACTAAATGAGAAAATGTTAGCTCTTGGCCTGAACTATCCTCTAACGTTACACTACCCAAACTGAACCTTTGTTCTTTGAGGGCGAGCAACTGTCAACATGCAAGATGTTATGTTTCAAAATTGAAATATAATTTCTTACCCAATCCAAACCGCCTCTATTTTTTCCGTGAGCGTTAATGAAGTAACATAGTTTGGGATGTGGGCTCCATGGGAATGACTTTGTATCTGCAGACTGATTGAGATCATGTGTCTGGTGTCTCTATGCATCATTTACAGTCAGAGAAGCTTCAGAGGTATCAGCGCACGCCCTCCACCACCTCTGAAGACTCCTTAAGGTTCCACAGCTCCGGCTCTCTGGATCTAGATTCAAAAGAAGCAGCAGAACAGCCAAAAGTGGTAAAACACAGTCCTCTTTCCAAAATTATTCACAGAAAAGAGAACAGAGCGAGTGTTAGTTTTAGTTTAGACGGCCGCTACATGAGTCCTAGAACACCTAAAAGAAGTCTCTTTTTTCTGGATGTAATGCAGGTGGAGGTCTCATCCTCGGCCCCGAGCAGAGAACCTTTCCTCCGCATCGGATCCAAGAGGATGGGCAAAAGCTTTAACCCCTTCTCCTCTACCTCGTCCTCCAAGCCCCAGGGAGCAGAGAAGGAGTCCCAGCTCCCCAGCAAACTGCTCCAGCTGGCTAAAACCAAGGAGAAGAAAGACAAGAGGAAGAAGAAGGGCAAAGGAGAGCAGACACCGACAGGTAGGATGACCCAAACTATCCTGAAATGGGCTCTTTGTCTTGTTTCCCTGGGAATATACCATGGCTTGTTGAGCTTCCGTGAGTCCTTTTTGCAGCATGGAAATAAATATATATATATATATTTTTATAATAAATATGCACAATGCCAGATTTACTGATGAAGAGAATCTAAATCATTTTTTGGAGTATAGAATTTGATATGTGACAGCTTCCCTTGGAAATGCTCTTATCATCTATGCTTACTTTGCGCTCAGTGTTACATAAGGGTTACTTGTTATAGCCAAAGGTTTTTACAGCCAAAGGTTTTTATTATTATTATTAGTAGTAGTAGTAGTAGTATTGTTATTATCTTTGTCTTTTTTTCTCTATACTGTATTTTTTCTTGTTGAAAACTGCTGCTGGAAATTTCAATTTCCTTGCGAGAGTCATCCCAAAAGGATTAATAAAGAGAAGTCTAAGTCTTTTGTGACGTGTCTTCCTGCGGTGAGTTAGTCAGGCTGATGCCATGTTTTTGTGTCCGTGTGACGTTAGAGCCCGACAACTAGCCTGGCTCTGGCTCCACCCACCGCTCCTCTAAAACTCACATGCTTTATCTCATTTGTGACACATGGTAGTGTAAAAACCAACCATTAAGTAGTTGGGGCGGCCTCCAGCTCACCCAATAGAGTGTGCGCCCCATGTAGGCGGAGTCCTTGCCAGCGGCCCGGGTTCCGATTTCGACCCGCGGCCCTTTGGTGTGTGTTTTCCCCCCTATTCTGTGCTAAAGTTGTCCTATCAAAATAAATGCCATAAAAGCCATGAAGAAATCTTTAAAAAAAACACACTATTAATTAGTTTACAGCAGGTTATGTGCCTGACTATTTCTTGGCCTGATTGTTCCTTGTGTCTTCATGTCTCTGTAGTGATGTCGGATCCCCACAACGATGGAGACATCTTCTTCTGCTGAGGACCTGGACGATGCACATGTGCACTTGTAACTTTCCAGAGGAAGCAGACAACTGGCCGAGCAGCAAACAGGACCCCCTAACTCTCTATTCGGATATCAAATGCCCACATGTCTCTGCTGACTCTGGACACTGTCTTTGGCTTCCTGCCAGACAGAATGGACCGGGACCTCGTCCCCAGAGACACCAGGTGAAGGGTCAGGAGAAGACTTTCCCTACAAGCTTCCTTCTGGTAGACATGAAGCAGACTCAGATGAGCTGTGTGTCAGATCACGTGTCAAGTCAAATCTCCTCAAGACTTTACACTGTAGCTTTAACATGAACCAATAACGAGTGCCTTTTCCTTCTAGTTGTCTGATGCTAACTTTGAATGCTTGTGGTGCTGGTGACTCCTCACTTACAGTTACAACTCGAGGAGATTTTTAATTTAATGTGTGATGTTTGCTTTAACTTTTTTTTTTTTTTTTATCAGTCAAGCTGTCAAACAAGACATGAGGGCGTAACAGACGGCACCACATGGTGTGTGTAACAGTTAGTAACCACCATGTCTCAGTGTGAGGTCAGTGTGTGTTCTCCGTGTGCACACCGAGGCCACAGAGCTCCAGACACAACCAATCAGTCCCCAGAGACATGTCTGAATCTGTAGAGTGGTCAGGACACGAGTCTCTGAGACAGCCTCTGCTGAATGGAATGAAGGTGGTCATAGCTGACCCAGTCAGTATCGAGCTCTGGAGAAGAATCAGTGATCATCTTTAATCGTTGTTCAGTGGAACAATCAACCTGCACTTTATATTCACGAGAGAGTGATGCTTCTTATTAAGGCTCTGTCATTTCCTAATCAACTAATCATATTTCTTTTAGTAACTTGGGGGGAATCACCAGACGCATCACGATACTTAAACCACGATACTTAAACCACGATACAATATTATTGTGATTTTAAACATATTGCAATAGTCTGCGATATATTGCAATTTATAACCTTTTTCCCAACTTAACACATATATAATAATTAAGTATTGCCACTGAAAATATTGCAATACTATGCTGAATTGATTTCAATCCGTATGTATGCCTGCTTCAACATTTGACATATTTTTTACATTTTTACAAATAAAAATGTACCAGTTGAACTAAATTAGTATGACACTTTCTTTGTACTTAAGTTTTAGGGAATTTGGAAAGGATTTGGAAATGACAGAAACCATTAGCCAATGAGAGCAGCAGTACACCGTAGTTATGTTGCAGTGGGGCTGGGTCACAATTCAGTATTATCTGAGCACTTCTTGGCTTAACATCCATGTTGATAGAAATAGAAATGGAAACGTATTTATTTGAAGCAGTGGCAATGCACAGATCAACATTAAACTTGTAATACAACAGAATATGTCTTGAGCCAAGTTATAGCAACAATTGCTAATTTCCACCTGTAGTCCC
The DNA here is from genome assembly GCA_026937815.1 of Etheostoma perlongum. Taxonomy (NCBI): domain Eukaryota; kingdom Metazoa; phylum Chordata; class Actinopteri; order Perciformes; family Percidae; genus Etheostoma; species Etheostoma perlongum. Next base: position 10,485 of record JAEKDQ010000938.1, read on the forward strand.
TGTGACAATTTAAAATTTAACAGGACTACAGATGAAGTGGAGTAAAAACAAGCAGTCTAGCAAAACATAAAAATATAAACAGGAGCACGATGTCAATCCATTTGGATTATTTAACAGATATTTGCCTCTTTGTGACAAATGTTGATACTAGTTGAACAAAAACATATTTTACCCACTGTCTTTAAATGAGACGATCAAAAATCAGAGTTTACATTCTACATTGTAAAAAACAAAAAAAGTAATACAAACTACTGTTAACTTGTTGGGTTTGCAAAGTGCTGCTTGTCACGTCAATCAATACCAATCATAGCAGACAGAAACAGAGTCATGTATCAACAGTTGATAATAATAATAATAATAATAATAATGATAATAATAATAAAAACACTGAAGTTATTCAGATAGTACAAATTCAGCTCAGTGGAAGAGGGACAGGCCTTTATTTCCCCGTTGCCAATGCACATTAATCAACATTTCTGTAAATGCGCCAGTGTTAGCCAGTCAGCTAATTTTTATCTGTAGTCCTAGTTACCCAGCATGCATTTATTTATGGTGGAAAGAATATGCAACTCCACAGAACCGGCCCCACTCCAGACCAGTTACCGCCCAGACCCTGACTCAGCCCAGACCAGTGCCCGACTCTGCCCAGACCAGTGTTATCGCCCAGACCGCTCCAACTCTGCCCAGACCAGTGCTCCGACTGGGCCCAGACCAGTGATCCAACTCTGCCCAGACCAGTTATCGGCCCAGACCAGTGCTCCGACTCAGCCCAGACCAGTGCTCCGACTCAGCCCAGACCAGTTATGCCCAGACCAGTTATCCTGCCCAGACCAGTGATGCCCAGAAGTTATCCGACTCTGCCCCCAGCTCCGACTCGGCCCAGACCAGTGCTCCGACTCTGCCCAGACCCAACTCTGCCCAGACCAGTGATCCAGACCAGTCTCCCCAGCCCACCAGTGATCCGACTCGGCCCAGACCAGTGCTCCGACTCGGCCCAGACCAGTGATCTCGCCCAGACCAGTGCTGAACAGAGAAGTGCAAACCACTGACCTCATTCATTCCCTTCCCTGAAAGTCTTTTTATTTAGAAATATAGAATCAATCAAAGTAAATGATTCTGAGAGAAGAGTACCCATGGAATAATGGTGTAGAAGTACACAGTTACCCTGTACGTCAGTAGTATGTTTACTGGTTATTTATTCAGTGTTTGCTGTGATTTTCATTATTTGAGAATGTACAGCATAACCCAGCCCAGTTTGAGCTCGAGTCCGACTTATGATAGAAGAAGAATCCTGAATTAAGGAAGTGTAATTTAGATTTTGGCAATACATTGACTCGTACATTTTGATTGGATAGACAATACGTGCTTTGGATCGTGAGTGGACACAGGATGACATCTATATTAAACTAGTTTCTACTTTAAATCCCTTCATACCTCCTCTGTCCTGTACTGCATATATCCCTGTTCTACTGAATACATCTAAAGAGAAGAAATCCTTCCAAAACTCAAATCTGTTAAAACTTTATCCAAATATTGTTTCTTTTTCATGTTCTCATCCCCTCTCCGCCCCGCTGCTGTAACACACCAACACACAGTGGATGACCTGAAGCTCTGATTCATCCCCTCGTACACATCCCCACATTAGATCTGCACCACATTGATTTTCTCCTCTTATTCTCTGCAGAGAAGCGATTCATAGAAGCAGCCTTCTGAAGAATAATATTTCACCCCACAGGGTCATTTCCCTGTGCAGCAAGGCCGCTGCTGAGAGGAGCAGATTTTACTGAAACGGAGTACAGTCACTGATGTTTCCCTTCTCTCCTCTTCTTGTCTCTCTCTCTCTCTCTCTCTCTCTCTCTCTCTCACCCACTGCTGTCTGTGTGATCATTAGCAGTGGTTAGTCTTCCTCAGTTCTGATTCAGAAGTGGTCTTCCAGGTTCCTCTGGAGAGTTATTTGTACTCCAGAAGGAAATTCTGCATTTTCACATGCTAAAAGGCAATATATTTCAAAATAAGTGCAATATGTTTTTACAGTATCACACCATATAATGTATCTGAGAAACGTGTTATGCCTTAACATTTTTTTTTTTTGGTACAACAACAAACAGATCTCTGCTCTTTTAAATAAGTCAAAATGGTCAGAAATGTATTTCATAGTTTTGGTTTGAGGATAGCGCCCCCTGTGTTAACCAGTCTAAGTGACAGTCTAAAAAACGTCATTTATTACTGTATTTGCAATAACTATCATTGGTCTATCATGAGCTGGTACAACGCAGCGCGAGCCTCAGACCGACTTTAGCTTCCTAGCTAACGTCTGTCCTCTACGGACATGTCTTATGTCTCACAAGCATCCACCATTGAAAACAGGGCTGCTGACGAGAGAGCCTGGAAGACTAGAGAGCTGATCAGTTAGACTCAGTCTACATGCAAAATCATGTGGTCCTTATTCTTAAACACCACTGCTTACAAAACACTGTCTGTCCTTAGCGTTAAGCTCCATTTAGCAGCAGCAGCCAGTTAGAAGCTGTATATGGTGTCCTGGCTGAAGGAGCCCTGTGCGATATCTTGTTGTCTTCCTTTTAGTGATGCAAATATTAAGAATACATGTAAAAATCACTCTGATGTGCAGATTGTGAGTTGAGTTGGACTGAAGATTGAGCCCGGCATGTGTGAACAGTAGATAACATGTTGTGAAATAGATATAATATATATCATATACATATATAATATTGTATATTTGTGAATGCTGTTCTACATTTCAAGCTAAAGGCACTAGGGTTGAGTTCTATTTTCAGAGTAGAAATCCCAGCAGCACTGCCACATGGGAGAGTTCTGCTGTGAAGAGGGAGATAACATTTTGGGTTTTTCCATTAAATTTTAAGGTTTAAATGATTTTAGGACAGTATGCTGACTAAACTTTGATGTCAGGGATCCACTCAGTCTCCATAAATTCATAATTTCTGCTTTTTACCTCTAAATGAGGTATAATGTCGTATAAATTTGGTTTATTGACCATGAATAAAGAAAGCTTTGAAGTCTTTTATGACAAAAACCTTTTAAAAATTTCCAAACATGCCGGTAAAAACGTAAAGTTAATTTTCCATTTTGACCCGGAAGGACAACAAGTTAATGGTTGACGGAAGACAACACGGGTTAGAGGAGGTATGTGTCGGGCTGTTCTCTCTTCACCGATACAGCTCAGTTCAGACAATCTGCAGCGTTTGGATGTCTAAATCCAAATAAGCTAAATGTTGGCGCTGGTTTGGGGCTCCACACTGTGTCCACTGCTACTAAAACTTAGACTTTTACCAACTCACATTAGTCCATTAGAGCTTTTTTTTTAATGTATTTGTACTGTAACCAAAAGGTACAAAGTTTTTCATTTTGTGTACAAAGAAAAAAGGGCAACACAATACATTTTGTAAATATGTTTTATGTACAAATCTGAACTTCCAAAGTACTGATAATTGTGGATTTTGTTTAGTCAGATGATTGTTTTTTTTTAATAACAAAGCTTTATTTATCTGTCCTCTAAATGTAAAGTAATTTCCTTACTTCAATAAATAACCATGCTGTTTGTCATGCAACACATGTCTGTGGTTCCTTTAATGGAGGGGGGTGCAGGAAGAAACAACTGCAAATCAAAGTTGAAAATTAGAGAGATTGGTGAAATGAGAGAGAAGAGCATTTTTCCATTTAGTTTCCCCTTGAATGGGGTTGTTGGGATTCCCATTTGGACAAGGGCTGCAGACAAGTATAGTATAGCATATGGAAAAAATGTTGTTGTATAGTGATGAAAAAATTATAAAATAAAATAAAAAGTCACAGTATGTTGGAAGAAGTCAAAGTAGTCTAAAAAAAAAAAGAAACCTGTCATAGGATGGCATTGACCTTGAGTAGTTAGGATAGTCACTGGGCTAGGGGGACCTGAACAAATCCGGTTCTGTTACCTCGAGAGAGCATTTTTTCTTGAACATTACTATGATGGTTCCATTTCTCAACCCATTTCATACACAGTCATAAAAAGTCATAAAAAGTCATGGTATATTATGTCGAAAGAAAAGGAGGCTGAATTGGTTGAGTGCAGAATGTAAAGAACTATATGTGCCGTGGATAGATGTCCATGATGGAGGTTAGTGCAAAGTATAGTGACGGGGGGCGGGGGGCGAGGGGGGAATGGTGGTTTACGGCTGATGTTTTGGTCCTGATAGACTGGTTTCCTCCACACATGGCCGCAATGGGCCCAGGTTTGGCTCCGACCTGCGGCCCTTCGCTGTGTGTCGTTCCCCCCTCTCTCTCCCCTTTCATGTCTTCCTATCCGTCCTATCTGTCCTATCAGGGTGAAGGCTGAAAATGCCCAAAAAAAAACTTTAAAAAAATTTAAATACTAAAATAACTCAGTATCTGTTAAAACCCAACCGTTCCCCTTCATCCAAATATTGTTTCTTTTCATGTTCTCGTCCCCTCTCCGCCCCGCTGCTGTAACACACCAACACACAGTGGATAACCTGAAGCTCTGATTCATCCCCTCTTACACATCCACACATCAGATCTGCACCACATTGATTTTCTCCTCGTATTCTCTGCAGAGAAGCGATTCATGGGAAGCAGCCTTCTGCTGAGAGGAGCCGATTTCTACTGAAACAGAGTACAGTCACTGATGTTTCCTTCTCTCCTCTCCTTGTCTCCTCTCCTCTGATGCCGAGGCTAGGGTTGCTGAAGCTTATGGAAAGTTCCCCATGCCTATCTCTATGTATGGTGAAGGGTATGTGATGATGGGGGGGGTATTTTAATTCCAAAGGCCAAGGGAACTTCATCAGGATGCATAGTATCTACCTTCAAAAATAAAAATCTGTCTGCGTCTATGGGAATTTAACATAGGGGGGTGTATACTTATGCCCCCTGTATTTTAAGGAAGAACATTTATTTATTTACATTATTCATTCACAAAAAATTGGTGTCCTTAAAAGGTTGGATTTTCCTAATCTTTTTTAAATTAAGGCAAAAGAGATCAATTTCCAAAAGATGTTTTTTATTCCTCTTTTGAATCAACTTTAGCATGGGTGTGTAAACGTATTCAAGCTACTGTATATGCCCCATTAGGCAGTGGGACAGGATAAAATCTGGATGGGGAAGGTGAACCACCACTGAGGTGCCCTTGAGCAAGGCCCTTAACCTCCAACCGCTGCAGATCAGACTGTGGTTGTACTGGGCAGCTTCCAGGTGTGAATGTGATCAGGGTGTTCCTGCAAAAGAAAGGCTACCTCTCAGTGAACCTTCCCTGAATGAATAAAGGTTAAATAAATAAAGAAATGCCCCTAATCTGGAATCAGAAAGAGTTTTTTTCTCACTCAAAACATTAATTAGTTACAGTAATTACCCTCAGGTTCAGCGGACTATTGGCGGGGAATTAAACTGCTGATTTTACATCTCAGGGTTTAAACAGCATCACCCACCTAGATAGTTACACGTAGGGTTAGACATCCATGATCCCGACGGTACACCTGGGTGAGGGTCATTAACAGGGAGAGTGCAGCCAGACTGGACAGGATTTATATTTAACCCTTGTGTTGTCTTCTTGTCAACATTAAAAATCAACACTTAATGGTTTTTATCAATGGTTTTTAACTTTTTTCTTATGTTTTTATCCCTTTTTCATCACTTTGATGCTTCTTTCTATGTTATCACTATTAACTCTAGTTTTACAGTTATTTTTGGAATTTATGGTCAATAAACCTCACTTATAGGAAATTATACCTAATGTTTGAGTTAGAAAAGCAGAAATTAGGAATTATTTAGACTAAAATTAAAGGAATGTATGTTGATGGATAATCATAGACTGGAATATGTCAACTTTTATTTACTATTTCAAAACTATTTTAATTATTTTTCTCCAAATGCTATACAATTGAATAAGACACACCAATCACCTATTTAACAATGAATGAAAGTAGAGATTTGTACTTGCCAAAGAGCGTTGTGTGGAATCAATCATGTTATTTTTGGGTAATTACAATTAGGTAGTTAAAAAGAACATTGATATAAGAAAATGGATCAATTTGACCCAAGGACAACATGAGGGTTAAAAAAAATCTTAGATCTAGTCAAACCAACTAATTGCCAGGTGAGAGGATTCAATCCTACTGGCATTTTAATAACTAAACTAAATAACTGTTAGTTTTAACTCAAATTAAATAACAGAAGCAAGAGCCTTGGATATACAGTGTGGATACGCTTTGTGTGCTTTATACAGACAGCATGCCATACCCTGGCCATTCCTGTAAGATAGCTTTTTCTCCTCTTGTTCATATGATTTCTACCCACAGCCCAGAGCCACAACGAGTCTCCAAATTATTCAGTAGCCTATGAACACACAGCTCCAAAGCGATTGAAAGTGAATTAGGTGCAAAGGGTTGATACATTTAACAAGCAAAACAGGAGATTTAGGATTGAATGAAGCTTATATAATATACTGTGAAGCTCTTCCATTACTGCCATGTTGGATATTTATAGAAAGGAACAGGCATGAATAATGAACCATGGGGGGGGGGTGAATGTGAATCCATTATTTGTCATTAAAAACCTGATAAAGATTTCAAATTTAGCTTTACTTGGACCTTTACGCCTTTAATTTTAAAATCCTACATCAGAGTGGTCCGATATTACTTGAGACACACTGGATATGTGATTCTCACCCAGAAATGGAATGAAGCTGGCTTAATAAGATGATTCCATTTTAGTATGTAGTAATATGGCTTTAACAGCCTAAAAAAGTCAGTATAGCTTTACTTTTAAGCCCTTAATTTTAAAATCCTACCTCAGAATTCTCCGATGTTACCTGAGAGACACACTGGATATGTGATGTCTCACCCAGACTTGGAATGAAGCTGGCTTAACAGGAGGATTCGGTTTTACATTAGCCTGAAAAAGAGTACAAAATGGTTTTAAAAGCCTGAAAAATGTCAATATAGCTTTACTTTTAAGCCCTTAATTTTATAATCTTATATCAGAATGCTCCGATATTACCTGAGAGACACAATGGATATGTTTTTTAGCTTTTATGCAGCCTCTCTGATAACTGGATTGAAAACACCTGTGGACAATTAGGCACTCAGGGATGGCAAACCTGAAACACAAAAACAATATGTCTCTCTTCCAAACAGAGTTCAGAGCAGCATAAGAGAATGTAACAAGAATGCTCCGATATTACTTGAGAGACACACTGGATATGTATTGTATCACCCAGATTTAGAATGAAGCTAGCTTAACAGGAGGATTCCGTTTTACAGTAGCCTAAAAAAGAGTAAAATATGGCTTTAACAGCCTTTAATTTAAAATCCTACATCAGAATGGTCCGATTTTCATTGAGACACACACTGGATATGTGATGTCTCACCCAGACTTGGAATGAAACTGGCTTAACAGTATTATTCATTTTTAAAGTAGCCTGAAAAAGAGTAAAATATGGCTTTAACAGCCTTTAATTTAAAATCCTACATCAGAATGGTCCGATATTACCTTAGAGACACACTGGATATGTGTGGTCAAACCCAGAGTTGGAACAAGCTGGCGTAACAGGAGGGTTCCTTTTAGAATAGCCTGAATAAGGGTAAAATGTGGTTTTAATGTTGACCTGCGTCATGTCCCCACTTGTCTTCAGGTCATGGCAGTGAATTATTGGGAAACTAGTGAAACAGATACAAACGTAGGACGCTACACAGCAGGCAGATAACTGTGTGAGGTGTTACTATTAGTAATATTGGAAATTAAGCTGTACCTTACCTTACTGCCCTACAAAAGCACTACGCTCCCAGAATGCAGGGTTACTTGTGGTTCCTAGAGTCTCTAAAAGTAGAATGGGGGCCAGAGCGTTCAGCTATCAGGCTCCTCTCCTGTGGAACCAGGTTCCAGTTTGGGTTCAGGAGGCAGACACCGTCTCCACATTTAAGAGTAGACTAAAGACTTTCCTCTTTGACAAAGCTTATAGTTAGGGATGGCTCAGGAGAGTCCTGAACCATCCCTTAGTTACGCTGCTATAGGCAAGGAGAGTAGTAATTAAAGCGCCCCTAGGGGCGGGGCATCAAAAAAAATTTGCATATCCCCCCGCTGTAAGCGCACTACTGCGCGCGCATCTATGACATATTAGGGAGGGGTACCGGATATCCCCCCTAAGGTCAGGAGGTCAAAATGGAGGCAAATAAAAAAAAAATGCATTAAGGGGATGGGTCTTTGCCTTTAAGTAGCGAGGGTAAGTGCAGACTTGTCACCTCATTTCTTCAGTTACCCTGCTGCCTAAGGTACGTTGAACTCTGGAATTATACTGCCTAGACATGGATGGATTTGATGCCCGAGAGAGCTTGACCAATGGAGAAGGTATTTGTGATCCTAGCACTACATTTGAAATGCGTTATACGCCGCTGAAGAAGAGAATGTGGTCCGAGATATTCACTAAAAGCAAAGCTGAATGTTGTACGGCTAGTTTTGAGTTTTTGGGTGCCAACGGATATGAATATTCT
>JAEKDQ010000939.1:0-29411 GCA_026937815.1 Etheostoma perlongum
ATATCACCTACGCTGTGATCTGTTCGCAGCAAGCCCCCACTTTACACTCCTACAACTCTGATGGTTGGTGATTCCATATTAAGACGTACTGTATACAATCAAAACCGCAGTGATTAGCATGTGTTAAAGTTGTGCGTCAGATCCCGTCTCTGCTCAAACACCCACCCCCATCCATGTTGGCTCAAACGACAGCACCCAGCAGCAGTCTGACCAACGCTCATTGGGGATGGAGTACTTTGATATGCTTTTGTTCATTTTTTGGTTAACTTTAACCCTTGTGTTGTCTTCCCCGTCAAAATTGAAAATAAACACTTTTGTTGAGGCTTTCTTATCAACGTTTTTAACTTTTTCTTACGTTATTGTCCCATTTTTTCTGATGTTTGTCACTTTTTTTGACGTTTTAAACACTACGTAACACTAACTTATTAACTTTAGTTTTACAGTTTTTTTTGAATTTATGGTCAATAAACCTCATTTATAGGAAATTATACCTAATGTTTGAAATGAAAAGGAGAAATTAGTTGAAGAAATGTATGTTGATGGATAATCACAGAATGGATTAACTGGTTAACTATTACTCTACTTTTACACTTTTTTGAAACCAAATTTTTTCAAATGCTATAAAATTGAATAAGACACCCCCAAAATTAATGAAAGTAGAGATTTGTACTTGCCAAAGAGCGTTGTGTGGAATCAATCATGTTATTTTGGGTAGTTAAAAAGAGCATTGGTCAATTTGACAATTTGAGGACAACATGAGGGTAACTCACCTGGCTATTAGCATTGGTGCTCCTTTATACCACTCTTCATGCACAGTGTCATAGATCCAGACGTCTTTAGAGACTCCGTTCTCTGATCCTCTTCCTCCTGTGACGTAAACCTTACATCCAATGGCACATGCACTGAACTCCTTCCTGGGGCTGGGCAGCTCGGCCTTAGGTATGATCTCCTTGGCTTTATGGTCAACCTAAAACGGGTCAACAACAGTGATTATAGGATTAGTAAATGGAATACAAGTTCCATTTAATGAAAAGACACACTTAAAAGATATATACAAAAAACTTCCAGTCCCTCTAGAAAAACGTGATTATGCAAATGCATAATTCAATGCATAATCAGCCAAAGTTTGCATATTTATGCAGGGGCTGCATTTTTTCAAATGCACTTTCACTGCATAAATTTGCGATTTCCGTGCAAAATAATGCAGGGCTTGCATGATTTCATAATCCCCGCATTTTCATTGCAAAAAAGTCACATATACTATAATTATATCTTAGCTGAAGTTGAAAAATGTTGCGTTTAGTTGACACAGTTTTTGCAAATTCCCGCAATTTCATTGCATAAAATTGCATAAATATTCCGCATATTCCATTGCATTTTTTAAGAAAACGTGCGGTAACAAATAATAATAGATAGACAGAAATAGATAAACTGGTGTGTGAGGACAAGAAGAAAAGTATAAAAGAGGAGTTATTCTGATGTTCAGAGAGACACTTTGGGTACACACTCGTGTGTGTCTGTGTGTGTGTACCCACCCATGGTTATCGTCCTTGTTCAATAATTGAATTTAGCTGCATTTAATCTAAATTTATTGGACTCTTCATGTGTGCAGTCTCCTCCATCATTTCCGTTCAAGATTCCCAGATATCATGTAGTTTAGGCCAACCGGACACCTTTTACTTTAACACATGCAGAATCTTGTCCCACATGACAACAGCTCATCCAAGTAGAAAGGCCTGAGTGTTTGTCTTTTACCTGGTATATCTTATCACACATGAAGGTCTGGCCTCCCAGTATAAGTAGTGTGTGCCCTGCCTTGCGCGGCCGAGCACAGGGACTAGTCACTACGCCGTCATTCTGAAGGATCTTCTTCTTACACTGCATTGCCTCTTCAATTATTGACCTGGAGAGGAGAGTTCAAACATTAACTGCCTTTAAAAGAGTGTCCTAACGGTCTATGAACAGCCACAGCTGCTAAGATGCATTATTCTCACAATTCTCCTTTAATGCAAACTGGTCAGGGGTCGAAAAGGTGAGAAGGATACGACAGACCCTATCCTCTTGTGGTGTCCGGGGGCATGCTCCCCCAGAAGACAATTTTACATACATACAATCTCAATCTGGACTTTAAGAGCAAGATTGTGAGGCTAGATCTATGTGGAATCTGTTCTCTTGTCAACAATGTTGAGTTCTTGTAAGTAATTTAACCATAAATACATTATTGTACAGCATATATTTGAGTCATTAAAAGGAAAAGTTTTGCACGCTAAATTTGGACATTTCATTTTGTAAATACTTATTAATCCAAGAGCATCCAATCTGTACATTTAATATTAATTTTGTCAAACGAGGACATTAAGCTTTAATTCTGTGAAAAGTACACAACAGTTGTCAAAGGGTGAAAATCTCATTCTGAAGGAAAGCATTTCATTCTCACGTTATTACACCGTTCTATTTTGGTAATTGACCAATTCCAAAAAGTAGTGTAAAACTAGTGGTAGTAAGGTGGTGTTATTGAAAACTAAAAAAAAGTCTGAAAAAGGAACGAAAATGTCAAATTTTTGTCCATTTTTCACCCGGTAGGACAACACAAGGGCTAAATTGCAAATGCACCTACACACATCTTTGCGCCCATGGGCGTGCTGGTCTTACAGGGAGGTGTGTTCAGGTGCATTCTGGGCGTGCTGGTCTTACAGGGAGGTTTGTTCAGGTGCATTCTGGGCGTATAACTATCTTGATGCAGCGGGAAGTGATCGTGCCATTGACCAACAAAAACATCTAAAGTCAATAGTGCAGCATTTCATTATTTTAACAGCACATTAGTAAAATGTGCCTAGGCTCGTGCACATGGCTATGCTTGTTACACAAACACAGGGAAGCACAACAGGACATAAACATTCCCTCCCAAAAAATGTATACAATACTATATTTTCAGGGATTTTGAATACTTTATATTTTCTAATTTTGGACAGGAGACAATGGAATGGAAGAGAAAGCAGAGCAGCCTACCTGCTCCTCTTGTCAGCCATGAGCAGCTCTTCGCAGGCCACAGCCTCCAGCAGACAGTCGGACGGCAGCAGAGCCAGCCGGATGCCCCGCAGCAGCTCCGCCAAGTGCTGACGCCGAGCATCCAAGTCGTATCGGACCCACCGCATCACAGAGGTAAACACAACCTGCCACAAGTCAGGAGAACAATCTACCATTCAAAAGAAGCATTTACAGTAGCTGCTCTGCTATTATGGTTATACTGGTTTTCAAGAATAATGGGTGAACCCATCATAGGAAAGAGTCATGAAGCCTTAGCCAGTTTTTAAAGAAGAGAGAAGAAGGAATGAGAGGAAAGAAAGAAAGAAAGAAAGAAAGAAGAGGAAAGAAATTCACAGGAAAGGGAAAGAGAGCATCACTAACCTGTTCATCTTCTATTTCCAGCTCATCGCTGAGAATCAGCTCCAGCAGTTTATCTTTAGACAGACTATAGAAGTCCTCCGACTCTCTTACCTAAAAGGACACACACACACACACACACACACGTTGATTACATGCATCATACATCAAACCCGTAAATTAAATTATTGGCTTCACATTTATCTTCTCGTTAAATATCTGCAGGATATCTATATTTCAGCTGCCATCTCTGCTTGAGGGACGACAGGGAGATGAAGATGGAGTCACCGGCCAACTTTAATTTAATCATCTTGGAAGATTTAGATTTCATATGCTGCAGACTGTGGTGCTACCGGGCAGCTTCCAATGTAATCAGGGCAATACTGAAAAAGAGAGCATTGCTCTCAGTGTACTCAACTCCTGAATAAATAAAAAGGTGAACAACAAATATATACTGTGTAGGGTATAATATACAGAAACACACGTTTCTTTAAAGGTGCCTTGTCACATGTATTTCATGACTTTGTGGTAATGTCTGAAGTACCATGGACGCTAACATTTTCTGGGGAAAAAATGCCTTGGTTACCATGGTTATCTTGTTTCAAGCCATTCTAGCATGGTATAGAAAGCCTGCAGGAAGACTCAGCTCCATTTGGGCCAGTTCTCATTAATAGTCAACGAGCTAAGCTGCTTGACTCTGATTGGCTAACAGCTAGCCAATGAGATGAGAACCTGGCTATCAGAATCCTTTACCCAGCGCAACTGTGCGAGCTCATGAATAATAATGAGTTCAGGCAACATGACATCAGACTGACCAGCTGTTGTGATTGGTCTGATTTCTCCTCTTATTTCTTTCCAGTGTCTAGAGCTGACAGAGGAGGTAGTAGTTCATTTTCATTTCACATTCACCACATAACACACACACACACACACACACACACACACACACACACACACACACACACACACACCTAACATATTTCAAAAAATGCAAGTAAAAACGGTTTTGTGTGGCAGGGGGCCTTTAATATGTCATCATCTAGCTATGGTAAAAGCTAAAGTGACTGATTGTTTGTTCCAATGAAACCTTGAGGAAGTTAGTGAGCCTATCACGGTGGGCCATTCAGTGCCTAATGGATGACATGGACAATACTATGGGCTCTATCTTGCATCTGGCGCAGCGCAAAGCCCAACGCAAGTGCCTTAAGATGTTAAGATGCATGTTTAAGGCTGTCTTAAAAAATCTAAAACACCTACGCCCATGGGCGTGCTGGTCTTACAGGGATGTGTATTCAGGTGCATTCTGGACGTATTGCTATCTTGATGCAGTGGGAAGTGATTGCGCCATTGACCAACAAAAACCTCTAAAGTCAATAAGGCAGCATTTTAGACCTTGGTGGTCCCCTAATACTGTATCTGAAGTCTCTTTATATAGACCTTAGTGGTCCCCTAATACTGGATCTGAAGTCTCTTTTATATAGACCTTAGTGGTCCCCTAATACTGTATCTGAAGTCTCTTTCCCAAAATTCAGCCTTGGTGCAGAATTACAGCCACTAGAGCCAGTCCCACAATGAGTGTAATTTCTTTTGAGAAGGGAGTGTGTGTATGTGGTGTCTCTTTCTCTCTCATGAGTGGGTCATATTCTCTGGGCAGACAAAGCAGAGACCTCATAAGGGGCAAGATTCCACATCGGCCCATCTGAGCTTTCATTTTCTCAAAGGCAGAGCAGGATACCCAGGGCTCGGTTTACACCTATCACCATTTCTAGCCACTGGGGGAACATAGGTAGGCTGGGGGGACTCAATAAAGAAAACTCATAAAGTGAAACTAGTAACAGTAGATTTGGACACTTGCGTCAGGCGCTTCACAACATGCGGTTAGATCGTTAAAATAAGTCTTCAAAGTCTTTACCGTGTTATAGTGTAGCAGACACATCCTCCACGACAGCTCGTACAGCCTTTTACACTGATGAGCGTCTGATAACAGCATCATCCCCAGGCAGTTGGAGGAGTGCAGGTTCTTTTCTAAAAACTCTGCTGCTGCGTCCCGAATGTCATGAAACTGCAACATGTCGCCCGCCTCTAACAACGACTCAGCATTCTCCTCATTTATGATGACTCGAGAAGAATAGGCAAAGTCCAGCAGAAGCTCCAAGACCTGGAAGAGCAGAGAATTACAGTTAACTACTGAAATTATAGTATGCAACTTTACGACCAATCAGAAGGCTCCTGGATGTCTCAACAACAACTTAGCTCATATGAGAAGTTATCGGATCACATCACACCTTAGTGGCTCACAGCTCTTCCAACCAAGAAAAGACATGAGTGGGGCGCAACAAGTTGTAGTCACAACAAAAACATGGTGATGCACAAACAATCTGTAGAGACGCTAACTAGAGCTCTGATTCATCCTCAGGAAGAAATGATGGCGAGAGAGACACACACACACACACACACAGAGAGAGAAGCAACAAGACAGCAAAGCGACGGAAGAAGACAAAATCAAACAAACATTCAGCAGATCTTCTTTTCTGGAGACAGGTGCTCTGTAAACCATTCAGCTTTTGTTTTCCTGGGTATGAATTTAAAATTAAAACTATTTGGTTGTCTTTCTCAACACTTTTGTCACTTTCCTGAGGTTTTTGTCACTTTTGCCGATGTTTTTATCCATTTTTTGTGCGCTTTTTGGCCTTTTTGTTACACACTTTTGAAGCTTTTTCTGACATTCTTTTCCACTTTCTATAGCGTTCTTTTATCATTTTTCCCAATGCTATCAAATGGATTTAAACCAAATGTAATGAAAGCAGTGTACTGATCATTTATTTTACTTGTTATGAGCGTTGGTCGGGAACCATCCTAATTATTATTTTTTTTTAAATTTGGTTGAAAGAAACACAATTTTCTGATATAGAAACCTTTTGAAAATGGGCCAAATTTGACCTGAGGACCACAGGAGGGATAATTTCAAAGTCATTTAAAATATTCAAATATCACACTTTTAAATATCAGTCCCCAGAGTGCAGATTTGAGTTGTGCATGTGTCACTTTGCAACAAGTAGCATAAAAGATGCTAACGAGAGACTTCTGTAATGTCAATACAGTAAAAATGGACCTACTTAACCAAGTTGGTTCACTGCTGGCTACAAGTTAGCATCAAACACAACAAAGCCTGTCACTGGAATGGCGTTTTGAGCTAACGTTAGCAATCAAACAACCATAGATAGCTAAAACATTTTTGAAATGACTGATAGCTTAGCTCCATGCTAGCCATCAAACCCAAACTGTTACTGGAATGGCGTTTTAAGCTAACGTTAGCAACCAAACAACCATAGATAGCTAAAACAGTTTTGAAATGACTAATAGCTTAGCTACATGCTAGCAATCAAACACAACAAAGGTTGTTAGTTGAATGGTGTTTTGAGCTAACGTTAGCAATCAATCAACCATAGATAGCTAAGCAATGTTTTTGAAATGATTTCCATCTTCTGGTATTGTTTATAATGAGAAAACTTTATTATTTCATGGATTTCACACATTTCAGTATGACACGTTATGAGGCAACCGTTTAAATCTGAGCATGCGTGACTCAAATCTGCACTCAACATCGGGGAGTGACAGCGGCCTTGCGGTGAGGGCAGCGACCATAAACGACAACAAACCTGAGTCATGTCATTCCACATCTCTCTCCCCCTCATTTCCTCTCATCCCTCTAAATTCTATAATAATATGCCATTAAAAAAATCTAACACTATTGTCCCCTTTTCCCTCTCTCTCCCCTTTCTCCCCTAGCTGTTCTGTCAAAAATGAAAGCCGGAAAAGCCCAAACAAAACAAATTAAAGAATAAAAGAAAAAGAGGGCACATTAGTACAGAATGACAGTCCTTAGTAAGATGAGAAGTACCTCGGGGTGGATACTGTCTCTGAAGTTGACGTCACTGTCCAGACTTTCTCGAAGCCCGCCACTGAACATGGCCTCAAAATAACGACTGCACGCCGCCAAGACAGCCCTGCAAGACACAAACACCGGTCCCAGGTCCAAAGGCATGAGGGACGGAATAGATGGAGGGTGGTACGTCATACAAATTATTGTATTCCATTAAAGTAAAGAAAAGGCGCAGTCGGATTATGGATAAATTCATTCAATAAATTCAAATAAATTCATAAAAAGCATATTTTTCTTTAAAAAAGATACACTGGGCTAAGTGTGTACTAAGTTTAAATACGTAAAAGCCATCCTATTGACGTTTATTTTCTCTCTCTTGTCTTTATTTGTGTTGAGGTGGTTACATTACTTTAATATTGGGATACTTGGATTAGGTTAGGTAATTAGCAATTGTAACTGAATACATTTTTATAGGAACCATCCCAATGGTGTCTAGAGGTTAGAAAGACAACAACAAGCATGGCCAGGTTGGCTGCAGCACTTCGAGGTTTATGCCTCAACGCAGAGGTCCAGGGTTCAAATCCGAGCTTTGACGATTTCCTGCATGTCTCTCTCTCCACTTTGTCACCTAACTGTCCTGTCAAAAATGGAGGAATTGGCGGAAAAGCCCAAAACATAATCTAAAAAAAAAAATAACAAAGGCAACAAACGAATGTACCGAGTGTCTCTGGAGAAGTTCCTGGCTGGCTGCTCTCCGTCGCTGTTGTGTCTGTTCAAAGTTAGCAGTGAAATGCACAAATGTTGCCAGCATGTTTTTTTACCTGTGGCACTGGAAAGAGCGGTCTCCGGCCCACAGCGTGACATCGGTGAACATGCACTGTTTCCTCAGTGTGTTGAGGTGGGTCAGGACACTGTCGGGATGGGAAGGCTTGTGGAACAGTGAGATGTTCATGGAGCCCGTGCTGGTGCGGGATTTGCGGTTCTCATGAACAGTTACCGACATGGCGGCTTGGCTTGGCACCTCCAGGAGTCACTGAACGATCCCTCCTACTGCCCAATGACAACAAGAACAGGAAAAGGATCATAAGTGACATTGTTGAATCAGCAGTATGCATGCATGTATACATTTCAGCTAAGGCTGCACGATATATCGTTTTTTATCTTCATCGCAATGTCAACTGGTGCAATATACACTCACCGACCACTTTATTAGGTACCCCATGCTAGTAACGGGTTGGACCCCCTTTTGCCTTCAGAACTGCCTCAATTCTTCGTGGCATAGATTCAGCAAGGTGCTGGAAGCATTCCTCAGGGAGTTTGGTCCATATTGACATGATGGCATCACACAGTTGCCGCAGATTTGTCGGCTGCACGTCCATGATGCGAATCTCCGCTCCACCACATCCCAAAGATGCTCTATTGGATTGAGATCTGGTGACTGTGGAGGCCATTTGAGTACAGCGAACTCATTGTCATGTTCAAGAAACCAGTCTGAGATGATTCCAGCTTTATGACATGGCGCATTATCCTGCTGAAAGTAGCCATCAGAAGTTGGGTACATTGTGGTCATAAAGGGATGGACATGGTCAGCAACAATACTCAGGTAGGCTGTGGCATTGCAACGATGGTCAATTGGTACCAAGGGGGCCCAAAGAGTGCCAAGAAAATATTCCCCACACCATGACACCACCACCACCAGCCTGAACCGTTGATACAAGGCAGGATGGATCCATGCTTTCATGTTGTAGACGCCAAATTCTGACCCTACCATCCGAAGCCGCAGCAGAAATCGAGACTCATCAGACCAGGCAATGTTTTTCCAATCTTCTATTGTCCAATTTCGATGAGCTTGTGCAAATTGTAGCCTCAGTTTCCTGTTCTTAGCTGAAAGGAGTGGCACCCGGTGTGGTCTTCTGCTGCTGTAGCCCATCTGCCTCAAAGTTCGACGCACTGTGCGTTCAGAGATGCTCTTCTGCCCACCTTGGTTGTAACGGGTGGTAATTTGAGTCACTGTTGCCCTTCTATCAGCTCGAACCAGTCTGGCCATTCTCCTCTGACCTCTGGCATCAACAAGGCATTTCCGCCCACAGAACTGCCGCTCACTGGATGTTTTTTTCTTTTTCGGACCATTCTCTGTAAACCCTAGAGATGGTTGTGCGGGAAAATCCCAGTAGATTAGCAGTTTCTGAAATACTCAGACCAGCCCTTCTGGCACCAACAATCATGCCACGTTCAAAGTCACTCAAATCACCTTTCTTCCCCATACTGATGCTCGGTTTGAACTGCAGGAGATTGTCTTGACCATGTCTACATGCCTAAATGCACTGAGTTGCCGCCATGTGATTGGCTGCTTAGAAATTAAGTGTTAACGAGCAGTTGGACAGGTGTACCTAATAAAGTGGCCGGTGAGTGTATATACCGCTGTTAGTTGAAAGAAAATATCGGTAGAAATCTCCACTTAAAGTGTAAGTGTCATTCTTAGAATTAGAAATTATTTTTAATTGGTTTTAAATTCAACAAGGAATTTGTTGTATTTTAGAAGAATAAGAACTAAGTACATTTTAATATATATGTTCATTCATCACAAGTAAAATCGTTCACTTTACAGTTGATGAAGCAGCTGCTATTTAAATCCTGATGGCTTTTCACCGGGCGGGGCTGCTGCACCGTTCCCCCGACACACACACACACACACACACACAGACAAACACACACACGATGTACAGGATAACCTAAATTGCGGACAACTACGCTCAATATTGTAAGTGCAAGTCCAATAAAACTGTTCATATATCGTAGATATGTTCATATTTGATTCTTTCATTTAAATTATTATTTTTGCTCTAAAAATCCACCAGCCATTTTTTTTTTTTTTGGTAAGGTTCCAAACACTCAGCCCAGAGTAATTAATTAATAGTAATAATTCTTGTTATTATTACTACTATTAGTTTCCTTTTAATTTTTAAAGAACTATACAAAAAAACTTGTTTTTAACTTTCATTGTCTCTTTCACAACTTCATTGTTACAAACATACAAAAAGAAAAAAAAAAGGGCAAAAAGCAGCTAAATCGTGGAGGGACTGCCGTTGTGCGTTACGGTGCGCATTCACCAGCGTTTTTTGTTGTGGTGGTGCACGTAGGCTACTCCTGATTTTGTCATCTCATCTCACATGCTGTGTCTCTAGGATCCTGTCCCATTCACGGTAGCCTACTCGTGGACATTGCTCCGTCATCACGTGCTGTAGTAGGGGGGCCCGCCTTGATAATCCTGCTTAAGGGCCCGTTGTTGGCTCATTACGCCACCGGTCCGTAGGGAGTTGTGTTCAAGCCCCCTTACAGAGCCAAGTACGGAGTGTGTGTTATTGTACAAAGAGAGGGAAAATGTAAAAATGTCCCCTGGCAGGATAAATAAAGGCTCTGCGGTCCATTGTCATTACATCTGTGCATAATTTTTCAATTGGGCAATTTTCAAAGTGCAATTTAATAATTCATGTGTAATTTATTGTATAATACTGTTTGCTATATTTTGTACACTTATCTATCTCTGTACACTTACCTATCTTTCTATCTCTATTTTTGCTGTTGCAAACAGCAATTTCCCCACTGTGGGACAAATAAAGGTTTGTCTTATCTTATCTTAAAACTAAAAGGACAAATATCAAGAAAACAGTTCTAAGCGACGATAGCAGCTAAAGTGAACCAGCATTATCTCACATGTACAGTAAAGAAACTATAGGCGAATGGATACGAGTCTTTAACAACACACCACTGATTAGAAGAAATGCTGTTTCAGCAGCTTCAACGCTGCTTTTTTTATGTGTGAGTGTGTGTGTGTGTGTGCATCTTCATTTGCTGACATGCAGTTTTTAGACCAGAGCCACAACAGATGAGTCATGGGGTGTTTAGTGTGTGTGTGTGCGTGTGTGTGTGTGTGTTGCACAGATCACAATGCAGGCTTGACAAGAACCTAAATGCGGCTGAACAAAAGATGAGAAGCATGAGCAAATTTCACACAGTTAGCTGTTGTGCGTAGTGGGATGGTTTTACAAGTGTACCCGCTACTGCCACACCAGTTTTAATAAAATGGAAGCGTATCTGTTCACGGGGACACAAGTGACGGACGTAAAAAACGCTTTCTATGTGACTTGGCAGTCAGCTTGCTTTTGGCTGCTGTCGTGCAGTAGCACTCTCGCCAGTGGAATATCAACAAAGCTGCTGAATAGACTGAGGCTGTCAGTAGGCTAGCATAGCTGCACCACTGGACCTGTTGCCCTTGGCCACCCAGAGTGTGTGTGTGTGTGTGTGTGTGTGTGAGTCAGAGTGGGCAGAAAAATGAATGGCAGTGTGTTGAACGTCAACACAAGAGATGTTATTTGAGAAGATAGTTCCCAATGTAGAGAATTGTGTGTTGTTGTTGTTTTAACCCTAGTGTTGTCTTCCCGTCGACCATGCAACGACTTGTTTTTTTGCTTCAAAATTTAAAATGAAAACTTTTGTCTTTTTCAACACTTTTGTTGCTTTTTTTACTCCACTTTTTTTGCTGTTCTTGCCACTTTTTCCAACGTTTTTGAAGCTTTTATGACATATTTGTCACTTTTTTCAATGTTCTTTTACCATTTTCAAATACAAAAATAGAATGTAACAACCAAATTCAATGAAAGTAGTGAACTGGTCATTTATATTACTTGTGAAGAGAGTCGTATGGACAATTTGTTGCAAGAAACCCACATTTCTGATAGAGAAACTTGTTTGAAGTGGGTCAAATTTGACCCGAGAACAACAGGAGGGTTAACAACGTGTGGATTAGAAAAACAGGAAATCTGCTTCCAATTAAGCAGAAGGGTTTCAGTGGGTTGAGACATGAGTTCCAGGTTCTGGTCACTTCTACAGACATTCAATGAAGCAAATATCAATAATAATTTGTTTTGGTTGCAGAAGATAAGATGTACCCCCACTCGTCCTCTATTTCCTCGCCTTGGTTTATTGAGACTTACTGAATATAATGTCTGCATGATATTCCAAGTCATTGAAATGTCTAAAAACGGCAACACCTACTGTATGTTTTATAGCTTATATTTTGTTAAGTGCACAATAAATTTTTTTTTTTTTTTTTAATAATCATTGTTATGAATTCAACAACGTTATCACATAGTTTCTCACATCAGGTAGCAGAGATTCAGTCAGGCCCCATACGCAGTAGGGCTGTCGATGAATATTGTAAATAAGAACTGGAAAGAAACAGCACTACCACGACTATCTGCCTTGCACATTCTCCACGTGGACCACGGGCCGCTGAACCATGCACTCAAAATGTTCAGCTCCCCTGGGACAAAGTCCATGTCACTTCCCAGCCGGTTATGTGGAGGGCCAGTGGTGACGTTCATCAGGCAGCAGGCACCAAGCGGGAAGAAAACAAACAACCGAGAGTGAAGAAGAAGAAGAAGAAGAAGAAGAAGAAGAAGAAGAAGAAGGATGATATACACAGACGCCAATGGAAATGGGAACATTGTTCACTAGTTTTCCTGGCTAACCCCTAGCTGCTGTAAGCAGCAATGATGCTGACTAAGTAAACCGGCGGGGACAGTAATGTTGAAAGTATTTGGTTTTGCCCTGCGAGTATCCTCCATAAGTAATGAGGTACACTGTTACAAGTACATGCCTACACCTGCCTGTTGTTCCTTTATTTTGTACTTTGTATTAAATCACCGGAAGAGTTGGGTACAGGCTGACTCTCCCATTGGTGCAAGCTCCACAGTGTTCAGGGTTAGGGTTCCAGCCAGAGCCTGACCGATAAAGGATTTTTAAGGCCAATACCGATACAAATATTTGGTTATTTAAAAATCTGATAGATCGATCGGTATATATATATATTTTTTTTAAACATAAAGAAATGTATAACAAAACATAAACTTGACTCACCTTAACCCACCCACCCGCACTAACATAAGTTATTTGTAGATAGCAATGACTTCTCACTAAAATAATATGATAATAATTTGCTTTACTGTCACAACAGAACAGAGGAACATCAACATATATTAAAGTTCTGATAAATAAAACGTATAAAAATACTAACTTAAGATATGAAACTTAAACTCCTTTGAACAAAAACACATTAACAAAAAAAAAAAAATCAGTGTTGCTAACAGGGACGTTGTAGAGCGTCCTCTGGTGGACAGACTATGCAGTGCAAACGCTCATAACGTGGTTGATAGTCCGTTTTTATTTTTTAGATATTCATTTATCAGAATCATTTGTCATTATAAATGATTCTAATGAATATTTATATTTTTTTTTCCATCGGCCATTATTAATGCCGATAATTCGGAAAATGCCTTATATCGGTCCCTAATATCGGCTCGCCAATATATATCGGTCGTGCTCTAGTGCCAGCTGCCTGGGTAAAGGCCTAGCATTATTCATTATTACAGTATCCGACTACAATGGACTTATTTTAAAATCAAAGACAACTTACAGCAAAAACACACACACACACACACCTAATCTAACTTATCAACATGTGCACAATTATAAGTCAATTGAAAACGACCTAAACAGGTAATACTGAGCTGCATACAGACAGAACACATCTATTACATAACCAAGCATAGAATAAGAAGTTATGATCCACAATAACCATTCTTCCCTAAAAAAGGAACATCTCAGCCAACATCAACTAGATAAACAATTGTGTGTGTCTGTGTGTGTGTGTGTCTGTTTGTCAAAGGAAGCAACAGACACAAACAAACAAAGGCTGTCTTGCTATGACTCAGCTTACCTGATACAACTGCTTCACCATAAGCCCATGGATATGACTAGACATTAATTATGCATAAACCTACATAGATTTGGTCCAAATGGTAACCGATCTGATGGGAAAGGCAGTAACGTTAGCAGCGCGTGGCTCTGGGCTCGACAGATTTCTGCACATGGTGGAAAGTAAAGCGCTCTGTTGATCTCAGTAACTAAGTAGGTACAGTGTTAATAATCGCTGATCTGCAGCAGCATGCACACATTCTCTCTCACACACACACACACACACACACACACACACACACACACACACACACACACACACACACACACACACACACACACACACACACACACACACACACACACACACACACACACACACACACACACTTTATTCACAATGGAAGCACCTTCCCAGTGTATGCTCTTCTCCATGATCTGAGCAAACAGCTGATTTCTCTGGCCAAACAGCTGATTTCTCGGACAACAATGTAACGTTAGTAGACTGTTCCCATGGGAAATAGCAACAACCACGGCTCTTACTCACAGTTCTGTGCGTGTAGGTGTGAAGTTGAATCTCCGAAGCGGCTCCGCTGATAAAAAAAACATTCCCTCGGTGTGTGTTCACGGGTTGTGCTGCCGCCGGCCTGCCTGTCTCACTGCTCCTCCCCCCCAACAACAGCCAATGGCTCGGATGGGCTCGTGACTGACGTCTGTCTCACCAATCACTAGTGTGTCAACCCGCTGTAGGCTGGCCTCTTGGCCAATCAGAGTGAGAGTAGGCGGGCTTTTAAATGCCTTATCCTAACACTTGCCTAGACCAATTGTGTGGTTGACTTTATACAAAACCAAAGCAGACCAATGAAATACGTCAACTCAAAGTGTGTCAGCCAATCAGCGGAGAGCTGATATTAATGGCGGCAGCAAAACAATAGCACGTTGGTGCTTGACAGAGTACAGATTTTATAATAGGCTATCCATACTTTTACTATAATAATACTTAAAATAATATTAATATTAATAATAATCTACATGGTTGCAGAGATGCCAGACAACATATCTTCTTCCTTCCTTTTCTTTTGTCATTATGAATCAGCACCGCCCCCTGGTGTATGAAAGGCAAAGGTACAATATATACAGTGACTCCAAATGTGGGGTCGGGACCCTAGGGGTCCTTGAGGCTGCAGCCTGGGGCCCACATCCAAGGCAGCCTTTTTTTGTTTGCTTATGTCACTCCCATACACTCAAACGGACCAAGATAGCATAGATAGGGAGAGAATATCATTGCAGTATTTAATAATTGGAACCCAGACGCAATTTTGTAATTTTCTAAATTTCTCATTCTCTGAATAAAAAAAGAACATTTGAAAAATAGAGAACCAAGAAGAAAGATCCAATGTTTTAAGTTGTCAAGGAAGAAAAATCCTGCCCTGCCTTTGAAAAAATAAAAGCTCAAATGGGCCAATCTGAATCTTCCCCTTATGACATCACAAGGGAAAGGTTACCTCCCAATTTCTCTGCTTTGCCCACCCAGATAATTTGCCCCCCCCCCATGAGAAAGACATCATGCGCTTCAAACAAGCAAAGTCGCAGTTGGTCAAGGCCACACCCCCAGCCTCCACCTTGCCCACCCCCCCTCTCCTCCTCAATAGCTACAGACTCAGAAATGGCATATACTAAGGAAAGCTCATTGTGGGACTGGCTCTAGTGGCTGGAATTCTGCACCAAGGCTGTATTTTGGGAATGAGACTTTTAGGGGACCACTAAGGTCTATATAAAACAGACTTCAGATACAATATTAGGGGACCACTAAGGTCTATATAAAGAGACTTCAGATACAATATTAGGGGGACCACTAAGGTCTATATAAAAGAGACTTCAGATACAGTATTAGGGACCACTAAGGTCTATATAAAAGAGACTTCAGATACAGTATTAGGGGACCACTAAGGTCTATATAAAAGAGACTTCAGATACAGTATTAGGGGCCACTAAGGTCTATATAAAAGAGACTTCAGATACAGTATTAGGGACCACTAAGGTCTATATAAAAGAGACTTCAGATACAGTATTAGGGGACCACTAAGGTCTATATAAAAGAGACTTCAGATACAGTATTAGGGGACCACTAAGGTCTATATAAAAGAGACTTTAGATACAGTATTAGGGGACCACTAAGGTCTATATAAAAGAGACTTCAGATACAGTATTAGGGGACCACTAAGGTCTATATAAAACAGACTTCAGATACAGTATTAGGGGCCACTAAGGTCTATATAAAAGAGACTTCAGATACAGTATTAGGGACCACTAAGGTCTATATAAAAGAGACTTCAGATACAGTATTAGGGGCCACTAAGGTCTATATAAAAGAGACTTCAGATACAGTATTAGGGGCCACTAAGGTCTATATAAAAGAGACTTCAGATACAGTATTAGGGGACCACTAAGGTCTATATAAAAGAAACTTTAGATACAGTATTAGGGGGGGACCACTAAGGTCTATATAAAACAGACTTCAGATACAGTATTAGGGACCACTAAGGTCTATATAAAAGAGACTTCAGATACAGTATTAGGGGACCACTAAGGTCTATATAAAAGAGACTTCAGATACAGTATTAGGGGACCACTAAGGTCTATATAAAAAAGAGACTTCAGATACAGTATTAGGGGCCACTAAGGTCTATATAAAAAGAGACTTTAGATACAGTATTAGGGACCACTATGGTCTATATAAACAGACTTCAGATACAGTATTAGGGGGACCACTAAGGTCTATATAAAAGAGACTTTAGATACAGTATTAGGGGACCACTAAGGTCTATATATAAAACAGACTTCAGATACAGTATTAGGGGGACCACTGTGGTCTATATAAAACAGACTTCAGATACAGTATTAGGGACCACTAAGGTCTATATAAAAGAGACTTCAGATACAGTATTAGGGGACCACTAAGGTCTCTATAAAAGAGACTTCAGATACAGTATTAGGGGACAGCTAAGGTCTCTATAAAAAGAGACTTCAGATACAGTATTAGGGACCACTAAGGTCTATATAAAAGAGACTTCAGATACAGTATTAGGGGCCACTAAGGTCTATATAAAAAAGAGACTTCAGATACAGTATTAGGGGGGACCACTAAGGTCTATATAAAAGAGACTTTAGATACAGTATTAGGGACCACTAAGGTCTATATAAAACAGACTTCAGATACAGTATTAGGGGACCACTAAGGTCTATATAAAAGAGACTTCAGATACAGTATTAGGGGACCACTAAGGTCTATATAAAAAGAGTCTTCAGATACAGTATTAGGGGGACCACTAAGGTCTATATAAACAGACTTCAGATACAGTATTAGGGGGACCACTGAGGTCTATATAAAACAGACTTCAGATACAGTATTAGGGACCACTAAGGTCTATATAAAAGAGACTTCAGATACAGTAGAGGACCACTAAGGTCTCTATAAAAAGAGACTTCAGATACAGTATTAGGGGACCACTAAGGTCTATATAAAAAGAGACTTCAGATACAGTATTAGGGGACCACTAAGGTCTATATAAAAGAGACTTCAGATACAGTATTAGGGACCACTAAGGTCTATATAAAAGAGACTTCCGATACAGTATTAGGGACCACTAAGGTCTATATAAAAGAGACTTCAGATACAGTATTAGGGGACCACTAAGGTCTATATAAAAGAGACTCCAGATACAGTATTAGGGACCACTAAGGCCTATATAAAAGAGACTTCAGATACAGTATTAGGGGACCACTAAGGTCTATATAAAAGAGACTTCAGATACAGTATTAGGGGACCACTAAGGTCTATATAAAAGAGACTTCAGATACAGTATTAGGGGCCACTAAGGTCTATATAAAGAGACTTCAGATACAGTATTAGGGGACCACTAAGGTCTCTATAAAAGAGACTTCAGATTTGATTTGATTTATTTTATTTTCACAACAAAAACATTAAGACAGTATTATATGTTTCACAACAAAGATGTGAGGGACGATTGCCGAAAAACCCTCAAGGGGCTTAAAAAGTGGCAATCTCCATAGAAACAAATTACATTTAACAATTTAAAAACAATTTATATATTATAGTAAAAAAACAAAACAAAAAAAACACAAAAACAAAAAACATTTCTTTGTATAAAATTCCATTTAGAGCACAAACCCAAATGGAAAAATCAGAGAACTTAGGAGCAACACTTTGACTCTCTGTTTAAACTGTTCTTTAGAAAGCTCAATTAGTGAAGTGGGGAGACTGTTCCATATCTTTGACCCTCTATACAACACACTAAACTGTGTTTGAGTTGTACGAGAGTAGAGGGGCCTAATAATACAACTACCACGAGTCGGCTACTGATGAAATTCATTATTAAAAGTAAGATACAGTATTAGGGGACCACTAAGGTCTATAAAAGAGACTTCAGATACAGTATTAGGGGACCACTAAGGTCTATAAAAGAGACTTCAGATACAGTATTAGGGGACCACTAAGGTCTATAAAAGAGACTTCAGATACAGTATTAGGGGACCACTAAGGTCTATATAAAAGATACTTCAGATACAGTATTAGGGACCACTAAGGTCTATATAAAAAGAGACTTCAGATACAGTATTAGGGGACCACTAAGGTCTATATAAAAGATACTTCAGATACAGTATTAGGGACCACTAAGGTCTATATAAAAGATACTTCAGATACAGTATTAGGGGACCACTAAGGTCTATATAAAAGAGACTTCAGATACAGTATTAGGGGACCACTAAGATCTATATAAAAGAGACTTCAGATACAGTATTAGGGACCACTAAGGCCTATATAAAAGAGACTTCAGATACAGTATTAGGGGACCACTAAGGTCTATATAAAAGAGACTTCAGATACAGTATTAGGGGACCACTAAGGTCTATATAAAAGAGACTTCAGATACAGTATTAGGGGACCACTAAGGCCTATATAAAAGAGACTTCAGATACAGTATTAGGGACCACTAAGGCCTATATAAAAGAGACTTCAGATACAGTATTAGGGGACCACTAAGGTCTATATAAAAAGAGACTTCAGATACAGTATTAGGGGGACCACTAAGGTCTATAAAAAAGAGACTTCAGATACAGTATTAGGGGACCACTAAGGTCTATAAAAGAGACTTCAGATACAGTATTAGGGGACCACTAAGGTCTATAAAAGAGACTTCAGATACAGTATTAGGGGACCACTAAGGTCTATATAAAAGATACTTCAGATACAGTATTAGGGACCACTAAGGTCTATATAAAAGATACTTCAGATACAGTATTAGGGACCACTAAGGTCTATATAAAAGAGACTTCAGATACAGTATTAGGGACCACTAAGGTCTATATAAAAAGAGACTTCAGATACAGTATTAGGGGGACCACTAAGGCCTATATAAAAGAGACTTCAGATACAGTATTAGGGGGACCACTAAGGTCTATATAAAAGAGACTTCAGATACAGTATTAGGGGGACCACTAAGGTCTATATAAAAAGAGACTTCAGATACAGTATTAGGGGACCACTAAGGTCTATATAAAAGAGACTTCAGATACAGTATTAGGGACCACTAAGGCCTATATAAAAGAGACTTCAGATACAGTATTAGGGGACCACTAAGGTCTATATAAAAGAGACTTCAGATACAGTATTAGGGGACCACTAAGGTCTATATAAAAGAGACTTCAGATACAGTATTAGGGGACCACTAAGGTCTATATAAAAGAGACTTCAGATACAGTATTAGGGACCACTAAGGTCTATATAAAAGAGACTTCAGATACAGTATTAGGGACCACTAAGGTCTATATAAAGAGACTTCAGATACAGTATTAGGGACCACTAAGGTCTATATAAAAGAGACTTCAGATACAGTATTAGGGGACCACTAAGGTCTATATAAAAGAGACTTCAGATACATTATTAGGGGACCACTAAGGTCTATATAAAGAGACTTCAGATACAGTATTAGGGGGAGACCACTAAGGTCTATATAAAAGAGACTTCAGATACAGTATTGGGGGACCACTAAGGTCTATATAAAAGAGACTTCAGATACAGTATTAGGGGACCACTAAGGACTATATAAAAGAGACTTCAGATACAGTATTAGGGGGACCACTAAGGACTATATAAAAAAAGCATGCATAGAGTACCATGTCATGGGACCTTTAGTAAGCTATCAGGGCAATGGATAGATTCTGCAAAAGGAAATAAGAACAGCCAGGTTTAGCAAGTCTTTTGTTCCTTTAGCAATTTGAATGTTGAATAAAGGGATAATACAAAAAAATAGGATAGGATGTTATTTTGTATGCTTTGGACAGCACATCCATAAGAGCCTATTCAACTGCTCATCAAAACAAAAAAATGTGTTGAATTAAATCAAAACAGTCCTCAGATATTTGTCTAAAATGTATCTTTACCATGTAAAGTGATATACTCCTTTACTATAACAAAGATTACTCAATCCTGTGTGATCCTGAATGGCTACATTTAGCCTATCTCAAGAAAAGTCAGCTCAAACAAATCAAGATTTTGACAATTAAAGTCCCTGACTTTGCACTGTCCCCAAACGGCCAAATTTGTTTTCCGTTGATTTTGAAAGCTGACTCGCATAATACAGCTCCTCGCTGTTCATTGGGATGCCCAACATGTCCATATCTAGTGTGGAATTTTGGAGAAAAGCAAATCAAACAAATCAAGATTTGGACAATTGACAAAAGCCAAGAGAGAGAGAAAGAAAGAAAGAAAGAAAGAAAGAAAGAAAAGAAAGAAAGAAAAAAGAAAGAAAGAAAGAAAAAAAGAGTTGCGCCCAAGTCTTAATTCAATCTGGATGGGAATTTTAAATTCTGTCAGTGGAATATTTAAAACCCAAGTAGACCCGACCCAGCGTGTGCCCTCTTTGGCGTGACACCAGGACAATCTCAGCCTCAGCTAGCAGATAATGCCGATGTGATCGGAGCAGTCACCACACTCATGGCAAAACCTTTAGAAATGGAAGCAACAAGCTCCCCCATCCTTCGCTCTTTGGCTGAAGAATGTGATGAACCTTTTGCAAATATAAAAAATTAAATGTGCACTTAAAAGATCTTCTCAAACATTTAGTAATATAAGCCTTTTTTTAACATTTTTGACTCTCTCTAAGATCCCATTGACGAAGAGTAGAGTGGATACCATTTACATTTTACTATAGCAAAGGAGTGCACCCCCACATTACTTACCTTTTATTCATTTATACATGGAAAAAATATATTTTTCTTTCCTTTTTTGTTCTGTGTTGTATACATATATTGTGTTCATTTATCTTACATTTTACTATAGCAAAAGATATTACTTACCTTTTATTTATTCTTATTGTATTTTTTATTTTATATATTTATATTTATTTATTTTTTCTTTCCTTTTCTTTTTTCCCTTGTGTTGTATACATATATTGTGTTCATTTATCTTACATTTTACTATAGCAAAAGAGTGAACCCCCCCACATTACTTACCTTTCATTTATTTTTATTGTATTTCTTTTTATATATATATACATATACATATTTTTTTTCTTTCCTTTTCTATTTCATTCTTTTTCTGTGTTGTGTATATATATATATATATATATATATATATATATGTATATGTTTACAATAATTGGTACAGTGATGTTAGCTGTGGAATAGAGGTACTGTACATGTGTAACCCTGTGCGGGTGGGTGTTTAGGTGAGTCAGGTTTTTGTATTAACCTCACTAAAATCAATAAATCATATGAAAAAACAACAATGCCCCCCCTCCCACTTGACCCCCTTCTATCCCGTGTTCTGACTCCGTGTAGTGAGTTGTCGAAACAAACCCACATAACAGTGGGCAGTGACATGTATGGAAAGTGTGTATCAGTGAAAATGACAAAGCTTGTTGACCAGGTTTATTACAATATTTAAATCAGCATTTAAAACAGACTTTATCTATTCCAAATCCAATGTTGGCCTCCGCTGCTGTAACTGTATAGGAGCATTAAACCTCAGCGTACATAAGCTTAATTAACTGTTAAAGTGTACCTGGAAAAACAACAGCTACACAAAAGCAACTTTTTCATCAATAATATTAATTTGCTTTGATTAAAACGAAATAAAAAGGGAACACCCTGTTAAATACTCTCAGATCTTCTTTTTTTCTCTATAAATAGAAAAATGTCCATCCCACTCTTCAGTAAGTGTTTTGTTTCTCTGGTAATACTTTAAAAAAATAAAAACATAAAGTTACATTAAAAAGTACATCATTAAATCCAAAGCTTACATCAAATCTGGAGGCACTGAGTCTACCTACGTCCTCCAACTCTGCATTACTATTTAGAGCAGGACAAAGCCAAAAGTCCAGCATGGCTGCCTCACTTGACTCAGTCTATTGTCCCTTCACATAGCTTCAGTCAGAACCAGGAGGTTATCGTTGATCCCACTCCTCCAACGCAATTATTCATTTTGCCATTTTGTCCAGTGGAGGGCAGTAGTGTTTCATAAATCAGAGTTCCCACCTGTTGCATTCGTCTGTTGCTTCTTCATTTAAGCTTCCCGAGCCTTGGAGAAAAAGCATCCCATTGTCCAATAAACATGCCACTGCAGTGCTTGGCACAACATATGAAACGGTGCATTGTCTGCAGACTGCTGCCAAATAAGTCACTGATGTTCATAAGTGTCAAAGGACTGTGGGAGTTGCTTGTTACCAGAGATGGGATCAGATGTTGCTTAAGAAAACATCTGCACTCAAACCATTTCAACAGTGTCTTAGATCTGATCCTGTATCAGTGGTGACATTATTTTGGTCCTCTCTCCACAGCAGCTGTCCCGTTGTCTTCAGACTCGGGAGGTGACGCAGAGAGAACGCAGCCGTTGAGCCAAGGTGGCCTCCAGCTCCTCCAGAGGCAATTCTCCCCGGCAGTGAACCAGCGTAGAAGTGGAGTTGTTCCCTTGTCGGGCCGCTGGCGGGTCCCAACAGCAGGCTCCTGAAGCCCTCTCTCTCCAGTAGAGCAGGCATCTGCTGCAAGAAGTAACCTTCACAGAATGAGCTCAGCTCCACTGAACCATGGGCCTGGGAAAGAGAGGACAAAATCATGTTTTTGCCTTAACCCTCCTGTTGCCTGGGGTCAAATTTGACCCGTTTTTAAAAGTTTCTACATCAGAAATTTGGGATTCTGTCATCCAAATTGTCCAAATATAACATGGATGGTTCCATTTTTGACCTGTTTTCAAAAGTTTCTACATCAGAAATTTTGGATTATTTCATCCAAATTGACCAAATATGAAATGGATGGTTCCATATAAAGCTAAAGAATCAGTTTACTACTTAAGTGAATTTCGGTGTTTTATTTCCCCCAAAAACTTTGACAAAAGACAAAAATGATATAATTTCATATAATTGAGGTTTCTTGACCATGAATTCGGAAAAATAGTGTAAAACTAGTGGTGATATATTGGTGTTAGTGATCTGTACAGTATACTGATGGTAGTGTTACAAAAATTAATTTAGATAAAAATGCGTCAAAAAGTGATAAAAAGTATCTCAAACATGTCAAAAAAAAGCGATAAAAAGGTTGTCATGGGGTCACATTTGCCTCGTTTTTAAAAAAAGTTTCATCTCAAACACGTCAAAAAAGCAATAAAAAAGTGTTGAAAAAGCGTTGATGGTTAAAAATGGTTAATTTTCAGTTTTGACCTGAGAGGACAACTCAAAGGTTAAAAAGGTTTCGCTCAGTGTCAAGAAAACTGCTTTTCAGTGTGTGCATGTAACATTGTGTCTTTTGTGCAGTAAACTGGATTTCCCAGTTGATGTATTAGAATCCTCTCACTTATTATACTTAAGAAATATAGTTTGTATTCATGCACGACCTTTTTGTCATTTTGAGCATGAAACATTGAGTCACCGTAGTTACAGAGGCATACAGAGCACATGTCTGCTATATAATAAAGCCTGCTATTCTGAAAGTCCACACATCAGTACAATATGATCCCGGCTTCTCAGGTGTGTTACCTTGGCTGTCTTGTAGATGCTGACTGCATTATCCAGGTTGATGAGCTTAGAGCAGATGCGTTCACAGTGTCTTTGTAGCACCCCCAGCTGGAAGAGACTAGCAGCTGACAACAACTGCAGGGGGGAAGCACAAGCATATGTGTTATATTTCATTCAGT
Organism: Etheostoma perlongum; assembly: GCA_026937815.1. NCBI lineage: Eukaryota > Metazoa > Chordata > Actinopteri > Perciformes > Percidae > Etheostoma > Etheostoma perlongum. The sequence goes on from JAEKDQ010000939.1 coordinate 24,234, forward strand.
AACAGCGATAAATCCAACACTTGGACACAGAATTCACAGTTCCTACTGTAGCTAACATCAACGTTACCTGCTGTGTAGCTTGTTATTAGTGTTTCTAGCGTGACATGCACCGATGTTTCTGTTGCCTCTAACATCTCTTTAGGAACACCAGAGAGCAACACAGACATTTAAGTGGCACCGTAATGAGGTACCGAAATCCCCGTTGATATTTTGTCCAGTAGATAACAGGCATACAACATACAACTTCAACATAAGAGGAATGTAGCACAATATGGATGTGAAAGCAGTTATAAATAGCCTATGTGACAATAAAATTTGTTTTGGTTAAAATCAACAAATAATTGTGATAGTTAATTGTCATCTCCATAATGATCAAAATAATCTGTGATTATCATTTTGGCCATAATCGTGCAGCCCTAAATAGACCATTGTAATGGATTGTAATCGTGGTGTGTTCACTTTTGTTTTCAGGTTCTAAACAGGTTTTGCTTTACTGGGCTTGTACCCACATGGTTGAATGCACTTATTATGGATAAAAACTAAGAAATGTAATGTTTTAACCAGAGATTTTACATTTATTTAAAACCCTTTAGTAGTATATATACACTGCATTTACAGGGCTTAACTGAAATCCAAGAGGTGTCACTGAATAATACACACTTCACATACTCATTCATTGGAATCTCATCCAAAACATGCACTTTGCTGTGCCAACAGTCTTATTTCTTAACACAAAAGGTACTTACGTTTTTAATTATTTATTATGTTTTTATGGTATTGTTGAGACAAGTAAACCCACATTGTCAGCAGAGTTGTAACTGATGAGACTGAGGAGTTCTAAGAAGTATGTTCCACACAACCACACAGATAGATGGTGTGTATCTGTTTAGAGATTCTCACCTCCAGCAAGTCGGGAACAGCTGTTTTCAGCGACTCTGTTCCTCCACAGTACAGGTATGACATCATCATCTGCAGAGGGGTCAAAGGTCTCATTAAGACGTTCGTTAATGTAAACTGAATGATGTATGCATTTTGTAATATGAAGATATGTCTGTCTCCAATTCCTTTTTAATCAATCTTGATTCCTTGTGTCACAGTGAAATAAAGAAATACTTAGAGAAGTATTTTTTTTGAAAATAAAGAGTGTATTTGTTACCTGGAAAATGTTGTACTTGATGTCACTGATCTCAATGTGATTGTTGGGGCTTCCATCTGGTCCCGAGCACGCCAGCAGAGACTTGAATCTATAAGAAAAGAAATATCTTTGATCAAAACACTATTGTCCACCATTGTCTGTATGTACTGTATGTATCTTTCTGTCCAAGCTGTCTGCACTCACCTTTCAGAAGCTGTGATCAGCAGGACTCTGTGGCCGTAGAACGGCTTCCCCTCCACCAAAAACGTCACATCTGACATCTCCTGGTTATTCAGGAAATGAGGGTCTGTAGGGAAACATATCAGCACTTCCTTACAACTCCATTCACAGGACAGCTTTTCAGTGACAAGTAAGCCAGTCTGAACACTGGTCCAGCATGATAGTGAACTGGGAATTGTGATGGGTGAGAATTTTTCACTTTTTTTAAATAATATTTTATCAATCAATTTATCAAGAAAATAACCGGCACTTTGGGACAAATAGTAAATGAGTTCAAATGTCAACATAAAGCCATCTTAGTCGTCCACTCACTCCAAACACTGAGCTTTGTGTCTTCATATACTTGTAAGACTCATAGTTTCCTTACCCAACTGTGCTGAAAGAGTAGCCTTCATCCCAGGGATGGCTGGTAGAGGTGCAGGGCCAAAACAGTGACTGAGAATAGTTGCCAACTGCTGTATAATGGCATCATTCTGAGGCAAGAGAAAGACGAGCATTATATCACACATCTAAACCAGAGCCCGACCGATAAAGGATTTTTAAGGCCGATACCGATACGAATATTTGGTTATTTAAAAATCTGATATACTGATATATTGGCCGATGTATATATTTAAAAAAAAAATCCAGAAACGTTACAAAACATAAACACATTTCCCTAACATTAGTTATTTGTAGTTATTTATGTGTTCTCACTAAAATAATATGAAAATAATTTGTTTTATTGTCACAACAGAACAAAGGAACATCAAAATATATTAAAGTTCTGATAAATAAAATGTATAAAAATTCAAACTTAAGAAATGAAACTATAAGGCCTTTGAACAAAAAAATCAGTGTTGCCAACAGGACGCTGTAGAGCGTCCTCTGGTGGACAGACTATATATTTTTAAATCGGCCATTATAAATGCTGATACCGATATATCAGGAAATGCCTAATATCGGCCGATAACATCGGCCGCCGATCTATCGGTCGGGCTCTAATCTAAACTCTTGCTGACAACATGAAGAGGAAGACAAAGCACACACTCTGGGGTTGTGTTTGGTGTGTTTGTACCTTGGTGCTCGCAAGATAGTGAACATCAGGGGCAAGCCTACGGTGACCAGCTCCTCGCAGTAGTCCTCTTCTTTGATGGTGGTGAACTCTCTGAGGAGAGAGGGCGACCCTGCCCTGGACTGCTGCTGGGCACAATGCAGAGATTCCAGCCACACATGTAGTTTCCATGGTACACCTAGGTCCAAAGGGGAACATTTTTTGTTTGGTTTTCAAGGCAAATCACAATTTGACAAGTAAGCAAATCCTCTTTGACACGTGCTAGCTACCCAAAGCTCGTAGCTCCATGGTGACATCCAGGTAGCCATGCTCAGCGCTGTAGTAGCTGGCCTCTTGCAGAGCCTTCATCCTGGCCTTGCAGAGCCTTGCTATGCCCACCTCTGGCAGGGCCCCATGGCCAGAGGAAGGGGTAGGGAGGGGGGAGAGAGGGAGGAAAGGGCAGATCCCGGCCTCCTCACCCTCCACCCCCTCAGCTAAGATCTCCTCCAGAGACAGGACATCCTCTTTGACTTGCTGGGGCTGACTCAGTAGCTTTCGAAGCACATTCCTAACAAGATAGATAGAAGGAAGAAGTAGGGAAAGAAGAAAGAAGACAAGGAAAACATGGATTAACGTCCAAACTGAAACGCATACATGCAGTTTTTGTGACCCTGTACCCTACTCTCTGATTACATAATCTGTCACCCTTACTGTGGAATGTGAAGTGTTGAGTCTGCATTGTGTTCACACATACACACAGCGAACAGGTGGCGAGTTTTACGCTACCAGTTGGTGTTTAGAGACAGATGGACTCTGAATAGAAGGAGGCCCAGAATTTTTTTTTTTTTAAAGATAATTTTTTTGCTTTTCACTTTATTAGTGACAGTGGATAGACAGGAAAGGGGGAGAGAGAAGGGGGATGACATGCAACAAAGGGCCGCAGATTGGATTCAAACCCGGGCCGCTGGGTGAGCTAGAGGCCACCCAGAGGCCCTGAATATGCTTTTTTTTATACTCTTGAACCTTTCAAGGTCTTCCATTTCACCACATGATAAAAGGGATCAATCTAGACTTCTATGTATGATAGAGTGCCAACATAATTAGCGTTATTTCAGTGTTACTTTCTTCTCTGTAGTTAAAAGGCCAAAAGCAGTTTGTTAGACGCTTCCAACAACATCTGTTGACAACATGCCGTTGTCCAATAAGAACGGGAGACACGTACCTGTGTCCATGTGCGGCAGCATGACTGAAGCAGTTCATGTCTTCATAGAGGGATGACGTCAGGGCATTTCCATCGCGGGTCTTTGATAAGGGGTCTGCGCCGCGTGCCAGGAGCAAACTCACCATCTCATAGTTGCCTGGGAAGCACATTACAGTCAATTACATACAAATAAACCTCCTCATCACATTTAATGTACTATGTCAACCATAACTATCTTTTCTCACAGGTGCAGTCTATTTTCTATTTCTGAATAGTTAACATTTCATCCCACAACTTACCATTTTTTTATGGCTTCATTTTAATGTTTGTGTTTTTATTGCTTATGTTATTATTCATTAGTGCAGTTATACTCTGCTTTCTGGCTTTATTGCACTTACTGCTGCAGTGAACATATTTTGCATTTTCAAACAAGCAAACGCATTCATATTACGCCCTATTTAAACACTTTCTTTGCTGGTATGTAAAACATGTGTCTCTTTTACTACAGCTCCGTGTGGCTTTTAGATGATCCCACAGAGGAATGCTGCCCCGAGGCTTCTAAACAACCACAGGCAGCACTCACTTTGCCTATATTTACCCTCTCCAACCTTGTTTCTTCAGCCAATGTGTCATTCACAAATCAATCCAGTGCTACTGTTGGTGGTCTTTTGAAAAACTAGCCCCCTACTATACTTGTGACTGATAATTGTGAGAGGTATTATTATTTGATTTGCAGAAAGTGGCTCTAATTCAGTAATCTCTTCATGTGTCCCTTCAGACTTTCTGCCTGTATAATTGAGTAAAAGTAGTAATTTAGCTGCCATAAATCAGAACGCAGATCTTCTGTAAGACGAACAATGCTCTAACATCATCAATGTGTTGTTATGTGTGCTGTGTGTGTGTTGTGTACCTGCTGCTGAAGCCAGCTGCAATGGGGTGCTGCTGCTCTCCCTGTCCATTGCGGACTGCGGCCCCTCCCACATTATTTCATCTAACAGGAGCTGGATACACACCACATCTTTATACTGGGCACTGTTTAACATCCTGGAAGTCATTTTGATTTTGACCTCTGGACCTTTACATTTGTCAGTCAACTTTGAAAGTATAACAATCCACAACTAGCTATGTAGAACAATCTGCATTTATTTTGCCTTTATAGCAGGACATTTCCCTCAAGTAAAAAAAGTACACTACTCAAAAGATTTGGGGTTTTTTACACTGGATATATGATAGAGCCCGACGATAAAGGATTTTTAAGGCTGATACCAATCTGAATATTTGGTTATTTAAAAATATGATAGGCAATATATCAGCCAATATATTTTTTTTTTAAATCCAGAAACGTGTTACAAAACATAAACAGATTTGCCTAACATTAGTTATTTGTAGTTATTTATGAGTTCTCACAAAAATAATATGATAATAATTTGTTTTATTGTCTGCCAATAGAACAAAGGAACATCAAAATGCATTAAAGTTCTGATAAATAAAATGTATAAAAATACAAATTAAGATATGAAACTTAAAGTCTTTTGAACAAAAAACACACAAAAAAAAAAAATCAGTGTT